>CABHPH010000883.1:0-17580 GCA_902168325.1 Peromyscus nudipes
AAAGCCAGCTCATGCACTAAGGACAGATTCCAGTCCCACTGCCTGGGGGCCTCCTAAATAGTTCAAGCTAATCAGCTATCTCACTTATCCAGAGGGCCTGATCCAGTTCCATGGGGGCTCCTAAGCTATTGGTTCACAGTTCAAGTGTTTCCACTAGTTTGGCTATTTGTCCCTGTGCTTTTTCCAATCATGGTCTCAATATCTCTTGCTCATATAATCCCTCCTCTCTCTCACCGATTGGACTCCTGAAGCTCCACCTGGGGTTTGGCCGTGGATCTCTGCATCTGCTTCCATCAGTCACTGGATGAGAGTTCTATCACGACAGTTAGGGTGTTCAGCCATCTGATCACCAGTGTAGGTCAGTTTGGGCTTTCTCTAGACCGTTGCCATTAGTCTATTGTGGAGGTATCTTAGTGGATTTCTGCGGACCTCTTTAGCACTCTGCTTCTTCCTATTCCCATGGGGGTCTTAATTCACAGCACTAAATGCCCACATAAAGATGTAGTAGAAATCTCACACTAGTGACTTAACAGCATACCTGAAAGCTCTAGAACAAGAAGAAGCAAACTCACCCAGGAGGAATAGATGCCAGGAAATAATCAAATTGAGGGCTGAAATCAATGAAATAGAAACAAAGAGAACAATAGAAAGAACCAATGAAACAGAGTTGGTTCTTTGAGAAAATCAACAAGATAGACAAGCCCTTATCCAAACTAACCAAAGGCACTTAATTTATTTATTTACTTATATGATTGTTTCTTTTTGACATTCTAAAATTCTTTTAAAAAGTAAATTCATATCTATGGTTGCAGACACCTTACTATTTTGCTCTCTTAGGAAGTCTAATTGCATATATGCAGATAGCACACACAAGTGGGTAATCAATTCATATTTTTCTAAGCACTAATTATTTTCAACATACTGACTACAAATGTGTAACTTAAAACAATCTAATACTCCTAAGTCACTTAGACTTGACCAATTAACATAAATATACCTGAATTCTGCTTTCAAGACTTAGCTTGTTTCCCCCAACTAATACTGTAAATAAACAAGAGTCTTGATCATAGTGTGGCTAGAAGTGAATAAAGACACATCCTCAGTGACAGGTACTGAGCCTATATAAGCCCATTTAAACATTTAAGGTGTGATGTAGACTTATTCAATTAAATATGGCAGTCAAAATTGTATTTTATTAAGAAACTGTTTAACAAAAAGAAATACTCAATTCTGGTCAATCAATTGCATAAAATCATGAATTCCTTTAATGGCTCAAAGTGACAGCATCTACTAGTATAGCTGTATAGTGGGTCTCCATACCATCTTTCTTGTTTGGAAACACTTACACACATAGAAGAGTTTTAACTCCTTTCTGGTTACACTGCTGCAGGTAGAGGCAGGTGTGTATTTAGCCAATAGACGTAGGATTGTTCCTGTTGGTTTCCTTGGAACAATGAGAAGATTGAACATTCTTTTGTAGTCTAGCTCCTTTAAACACAGAACAGTGCATTTTCCTCTCTACCTATGACCGCATATTTCTGATCACTGCTTTGTAGCAGTAGATATGTCTTCAGCATGGAAATTAGTCTGCTGTGGTAATAAACATCACAATTCTGTCTTATTCCAAAATGCTTGAAGGTTGTTTTTAAAAAAGCGTTAAGCTATTTAAGTTCTTCACTTGTTTATTTCAGTGTATAAATATCCCTTGCCTTTGCTAGATTTCAGTCATTTTAGCACGAAAAATTACACAAATTTACCTCAATTAATTAAACATATATATTATTAGGATATAGTACCATCCTACATATTAAAATTATAATGATAACCTTATCAGTAAGTATTTAATTTTGATGATATTAAAAGGTTTGATAGGAATGGCAGTTCAGCAACACTCATGTTGCTCAAATGACTTTGACTCATTCTAAGGTGGAGTCCAAGGCTATATACCTCAATGGTACAGGACTTGATTAGCATATCTGAGGTCATAGATTCAACCTTCAGCATCAATAACAACATAGTATTATTGAAAAAGAGAATAGTTTTTATAATAATTTACAAGTATCATTTTGTCTTTATTGGTTAAATTTTAACTTCTATGTTAAGTTTCATTATGTCACTAAAAATCATTTTATCTTGTTGTTATTCCTCATAACTATATCACCTATTGGTATCCTGTGGGTTTGAGCAATCTACATAAGTGTTTTTGTTTCACATTTCCAATTTCTAAGCATTTTTTTGACACCAGTTTCAGATACTTAAGTTCTTTTCTCTGCTATAGTAAATATTATGGAAGCTTCTTTCTTCATTCACCAATCAGTCAAATTCTTGGTGGCCTATACAAAAATTTCCTACTCCACTGGAAAAAAAAACGTAGAAAATTTTGGTGCATCACAGATTTAGTATTCACAAATAGAAAAAATACAATATTAATCTGAAAACACATGTTGTACTGTTGCTTAGTATATTGTGAGCATATATGTTTATAATTAATAAAATATAACCAACAAAGATATTGATTTTAAAGTTGTCCATTTATTATATATACTGTGAGAAAATATATATAATATAATACCTTCAAACAAACTAATCACCTGTCAATTTCTTAAAACACCAATGGCATGAAAAGGATAAGGTTATGTCATACTCTGTGGATGAGGTCTCCCATTTCACCTGAAACGAAGAACAAGCTAAAGTCAAGTGAAGATTTTTTCCATCACTGTCACCAACTGGGAAATCCAACTGGAGATAACAACAAATTCCACATGTTTTTGGAGAAATAAAACATGAGACCAAAAATGACTTAGAGTATCAGTGAGCTCCTGTGATGAGTCTGAAATCTTAACAAATATTCTCTAAATGGCAAGTGTCAGTGTCAGAAGAATGTTTGAGAGTTGGAACACAAAAACATATACTGTTCTATCTTTCTTATTTATCTGAAAGGATCATCACTACTTTATCACACTGAAACCTAAGTGAAGCACCATAATGTGCTTTCCATCTTAAAAGCTGGTTTGAACTATCAACACAGTTCTTAAAATGGGTGCTTATGTGTGATTTGTTACTTCAAATGACCTTCTGATTATAAGAGCTAACCAGTGAAGCAGATTAATTATTCATTCTGGTTTAACACACCTTTCCCATGTTCAAAGGGCTTTATTTCTATACTCACCTCTTCCAATAAGAGACTGAAATACACTCTCCAGTTCTCTCAACTTCTAAAGACTCAGATCTTTGTGTAGAACAGTTCTCATTCCTCTTGGAATCCCACTAATAATATATCACTCAGACATGATAGGAAGAAACTGTTTTCCCAACTTTACCTACCTTCATGATGAAATTGCCCGTTTAAATGCTTTGGCACTGCCTTAATAGTCTTAATTTTTTTAGTGTTCTTAAAGTGATAGCAAATATCAGGTGTCTCAGAACAGGAATTAAATTCTTCGAGATCTTAACATAAAATGATATAAACACCATATATTGAGTAATTAAATAAGGCATAATATATTTAAGCTGGAATCCTTGGAAATATTTCTGATATAAAACATTTGCTTTGATCTATGTATTTCAATACTATAGTGAGTATGCCAAATATATATGTATTCCTAAGATTTTTTTTCAGTCTGGCAAATCAATTCAGAGTCTAGTTTTATGTAGGATTCAAGCTCCTCTCATAGTTTTTGTGCTAAATATCTCTTAGATTTCATTTAGGCTTTAAAGATTCACTAGCTTGACTCAAGCTTAGAAAAAAATATAAAACTAAAGGGTGCGGCTTACTTATAGCAAGAAGCTATAGAAATACCAATAAGAAACCTGTAGACTTCCAAAGGTTCACCACCAGTGTAGTCTCACAGATGTGCTGATATTTTTCCACAATGATTCATGGTAAGATATTCAAGAAATATGTTTCTAACCATGGTGTTCCTGTTGAAAACTATGACCCATGGTTTTGACGTGGTAATAGGCTTCACTGGAATTATAGTGTCAACCACTCAGACTATAATTCAGACTGGTTCAGGCATTTAACATGAACTGTAACATGACATCAAGTATTTAAGCAAACAGGATCATGTGTTCCAACACATTAACAATATAAAAAAACATTTCAATAAGTCAGTATTCCCTTTGGTCTCAGAACTTCTCTTTGAGTAACAATCTGTTAATAATCCTAAAGATAGGGCAAATGTGACCGACTCAGGCATGATAAACTAATCTTTTCCTTCATAGACCATTACCCATCACATGACCTAGATTGTCCTGTAGCAACATGATCATATTTTTCTAAGCATCTGTATTTATTTAAAGCATTCATAGCATGGCTATCTTTATAAGTCACTCTGAAGCAAGGAAAGGCTTAAATAATTTATTCTAAATCAATTACACATATTTACATGTTTGGTACTAATTTGACTTTTTAATTTGTCTGCCATAATCGTTTTTAAACTGAGATTGTCTTGAAGAGAATGATTATACATAGAAATTAGCCAATGGCTGGATATAATCAGTTTTTCCTTGAGCCAGTAATTTTATATCAATGTCATATTCTGAGAAGATTTATATCAAGCTCTTTGAAGTTATATCATCACATGACTTTAGGAGTAAAGTATTTGTCTTGCTTGTAGTGCTAGAGTTATACAATGTGAAGCTTACCTGCTACCAATTTTATTACAAAATAAAGTAGCAGTTACTGAAAAGTTACTTATTATGCTTTCTCAAATAACTTCCTTTTATTTTAATAGTATATTCTTTTTATATAGTATATGCTACTGTAAATGTGCATAATCATAATTGACATTGCTTAATTCTGAAGTCTTACTTAGGGAGAAATGCTATTCCCTTGTCTTTGTTATAGGCTTGTGCTGAGACAAACTTTCATTGAGTGTTTTCATTCCAGCCACGTCCAGCTGTGTCCAGATGAACACATCAGGAAAATATGCCAGATTCTCACTGACTGTAATGATTCTCCTTTCAATTGTTAAAAGATTGCTTCAATCTCGTTCTTTAGTGTTTCTCTTTAATTTTCTAGTCAATTCAGTGGGGGCATGTTTAGTTTCTTTAGTTTCCCATTTATCTAATCACGTGGTCAAAGTCATTGGCTACGTCACATGTATCAGAACACAGAGAAACAAAACCACCACTACTATTGTGTACTTACTCCATCATTACAAGTTGGTATAATGAGATATTTCTTTCCTTTTACATTAATGGCCTTCTATAGGTAGCATAGCATGTCAGTCTTCCAACTGGGATGAATGCTTTGCTCCTCAGCAGAAAGTTTTATGTCATATATAGTGGGAAGTGGAGGCTGGTCATTTTGTAGCACTTTTGTTTACAACCAGAGACATAGTAGCTATTTAGTCCAAAATAGCCTTGAAAGAACTTATTGACTTACATAGACAATGATTACTTCTTCATAACCTTTCACAGCAACATTTGTAAAATTATTTTTCATTTCAATATGTATCTCTTCAGAGAATAGTCTTAATTACTAGAGTACTTATGACATAATTCAAGGTTTATGTTTAAGATTCAAGATTATTTTAATTCATTAATTTATAGTGATAGTTACAACAAATTCTCAATAATAATTTTAACTATTTCTCAATAATCAGATAAATATTTATTCCAAAATGCTATGTATTTTACATTATAATTGAAAAATATGAGATCCCCTCATATCTGAGTCTGCAGCTATGTATTTTACATTATAATTGAAAAATATGAGATCCCCTCATATCTGAATCTGCATTTCTCTATATCAATAGCTAGCTTTTATCATTAATATCTGCCTGTATTGTTCAAGGTAGAGGCATTTCCAAGTAATATTTGAGTGTGTCTATTCAGAAATAACCAGTAATTATTCAGTGTGTATTCAAAATTACAGCATTAGGTAGTTCTGTCAACAATAAATTTATTTTGTAGTCTAGCTTGATTTTCACCTTTTGTTACTTCAATTATCTCCCCAACCATCACATATCATTCTACTTGATATCTCTATGACATCTAATTTCCATATAAACAAATTACAATAGTAAGATGGTAAATTCAAATAAATTTGAGATACTACAGTAAATTGTGATTTCAACATGTAGGTAAACTTTCTGTTTTTGTGCCAAGAGTGAATTAGGAGCAAGGCATCTGTGTGGTGTGATAAATTAACAACCATCAGTCTCTTTTTCTGCTATTCCTGCCATCTCTTTTTCTTTCTATGTTACTTTGATTGTAATCCAGGAACAATGTGGAGATATTAATTAAAGTGCCTTAATTTTCAGTATGTAAAATGAATAAGGCCTTGTGACCAACTGTGTTGCAAAATGACTACTACAAATAAATTATTACATGTTGAAATTTCCTAACATGGTAGATTTTAGGTATTCTCAATGCATACATAAATGATAAGTGATCTTATTAATGTATTAGCAAGTCACACTTGATTGTGGCATTCATTTTACATTCTATAAATATTTAATGTATACTCTTTGTCTTAAATATATGCAATTCTATTTGTAAATGCATTTTTAATTTATTCTTTGTGTCTTTCAAATCATGCACCTCCATCCCATTCATTTTCCTATCTCTTCATATTCACCTTCTCTGCTTGTAACCTCACGTCCAAAATAAAATAAAATAAACTTTTAGAGAAAAAAGAAAAACAGAGAGAAGGAAAAAAAATCAACCCCATCATGAAAGTTCCAGTGTGACACAGTGAGTCACTCAGTAAATCCTTTTATTCCTAAAGCTTTACTTGCAAGTGTTCATTGCAAAGAGTCATTGTGTATCTTAATAAAATGACAGCAAGAGAAGGAATGAAATTATCAGAGGCTGTAGAAGCGAAAGACCTTAATAATCTATCAACATCTAAAGGAAAAAAACCTTTTATTCCTTCTTTTTTTCTCTCAGATGTTTACATTCAGAGCCTCTGTATGACATTAATTTTGGTCAAAATTAATTCTCTACACTCATACAACTTACCTGATATACTTTTGGCAATGCCATCAAATTTCTAATAGCTACAAGGTGTCTTATACTATAATTCAATTCTAAAAATTATTTTCCAGACATGGTTCAAATCCCACAGTTATGATGTTAAGCTTCTCAAAGTGCCCCTCACTTCAGATATCAACCAGGAGAGATGGTTCATTAGGGAAGTAACAAGTTATGCCTCATTTGGATTTAAATTGATGGTCCTCACAACTGCCTCATTAGTTTCAATCATTTTTCTCAAATGCTTCTCAAAATCATACTTGTTTGTTTTAGAGGGTACGATTAAATATTTAAATAAAGAATTAATGACAGAAAGGCCTCTAATTCCAGATAACATGTCATGAGTCTGAGTGCATTATTCTCCCAGTGTGTGGATACGTTATTCATACGCAAAGCTCCTAAATCCTTTTCATTCAAAAATATTTCAAGAGATTTAATCTAGTCTCACATACCCTTTGCAGAGGTCCTTGTAAGTTTGACTGAAATTTCTTATTCTTTATTTACTTCATACTCAGGCCACCACCCCAAAGCTACGTTAGCAACAGTGTTATGCAATCTGAACATGGGTTTAATTAAAAAAGACATCTTAATAAACCTTCCATATTTGATATGTGTTGTAAGTGTTGCAGCTCTGAAAGGAAAGGCTTCCCCAGCAGAAGAGTTACAACTCTGCTCTGGTGGGGGAAGATTTCCCCAGTGCAAGTGTGACAGCTCTGCTCACGCAGGCGAAAATTGCCCCAGAGAAAGTGCTATTGCTCTCTGGAGCATCCTAGCAGTCTGGAGCTAAGAAATACAGCAAAGTCACACATAAGATTTATTGAGAGGGAAAATCCCAGGATGGTGACTGACTCTGCTTGGATGAGAAACATCAGGGAACTGAGTATAATGTAAGGTTCATATAGAGATTTTTCGGGGGGGTAAAGCTTTCCATGATGGTCTGGAATTGGTGGGTTTTTGTGGCCTGACTTTGGGGCAAGTTTAGGGATTCATGGGATTCTGTGTATTGATCTTGGGGCAAGATCAGAGATGGGTGGGATATCACACTCAGGAACTGAAGAGATTCTGTGGTCAGACCCTGGGGCAAGCTCAGAGATTGGTCGGATTTCATGCTCTGGGATTAGTGGGATTTAGTGTTCTGGCCCTGGTATTTGGCTTAGGGTCAAGTCAGGATCAGGATCTTTTCCCTTGGCCATTTTACCCTGCATATATGTTACATATATATTACACTGTCTTTAGGGAATTTTTATAGAACCTAAATACTATTTCCAAAGATTATCCTACCATTCTTACTATTCATAAAATTACAAAGACTTTGGTAAGTTTCTGCTAAGAACTGAAAATGAAAACCAAGTATATAGTTCTTACTCTATCGTTTCTAAAATCTGAGTTATACTGGATAATCCCAAGGAGACTTTGTTGAAATTAACATTTGACTTTACAGATTGGGAGTCATTGAAGTTGCACCTTTTATCTGCAATGGTTCTGAATTAAATTATTTCGACTTCCAGAAGTCTCTGTGTTCTTATTTATCATGAGCAATTAAGTCTGCAGAGGACCTGCACATGCTTTACAGTGCTAAGAAAATGGAACTCTTCCCCAGAAGACATAGTGAAATTCCAATGATACACTTGAGGATAGAGTACACAACCATTTCATTTAAATCCTATTAAAGCATTAAATTTTAATAAACATTCACTTTATTGCCTACACTGCTAAGGTAGCTAACTTGAATCCTTTGCTAGCAATTTTGAAATTGTGCAGTATTATGATTCTACTGTAAAAAAAATTCAGAAATGTTTCTTGCTAACTTCTGATCATTTCTCTCACAAATATTCAGGTAGCCTTATATTTTTAGCTGTGTGTAAAGTCTCCAAACAATGGTCTATCATCAATTCTCATGCTAAGGGATCTTCCAGAACAACATCCTTGTTAATTTGTTGCCAAGTGTCTCATTCTGCATTTTGTCTAATAGTAATTCAAATTCATTCAGAATTGTGAGAATAGAATAGAGTATTCTATTTGGGGAACTGGGAGAGCCATCTTGCCATGTACTCAATACTTATCATACTGCTTAAGATATTCTAACAAACAAATATATGATATATTGGCCAAATTCCTTAAAAATGTTTGTCTTTCTGGGGTAAGTTCATTGACTGTAATTCTATTTTTGCATATGTTCTTAGCTATTATTTTTTCAAAAGGCATCATTTTTATTTTTTGTTAAATATACAAAACGTAAAATTTTAAAATATAAAATTTAAAATATACACTCACCCCCATCTTTACTGCCTATGTCCATATCCTGTGAATCATCCCAAATTGAAACTCCACACTAAATTATAGCTCCTAACTTTCCCTTTTCTTCCATGTCAGGTTTGGGGAGTTATATTTCTAATTATACCCTGCGAATTTAATTTTTTTAGGGAACTAATATAAGTGAACCCACAGATTTTAGCAACAGTGTGTTTTCTGGCCTGAAGGCAAAGGTGAAAGAGAGCAAACAAGACTTAGGTGGCCTTGGACAGCCATGGCCACATTCACACCGACTGGTTTATCTCAAGCAACAGAACATTTTATTGTTTATACACTTTGAATCTATGGCGTCATGGAGGCTTCTTTTACCATGTAATACTTTTTATTATTGAATAATGTTTTATTAATTGTTTAGTAATTTTATAAAATGTATTTTGATCTTACTCAACTTGATCCTCCAACTCCTTCCCTACCTTCCCTCCAGTCTTTACTCCCTACCTTCCAAACTGAGTTTTCTTCTTTTTTCTAACCATAGAATCTAGTTTAGGATGTCCAATTGCTCTTGAGAATGGGGCTTGCCCTGGAGTGTGGTAAAAATACCAGACACAACATCATCAAAGAAAACTAATTGTCCCTTTCCCAGTAGCTACTAAATAGCAATAGCTCCTCAGCTAGTAGTGGAATTCATGTTTTCCTTTGATATTCTATTTGGGGATTATGTCAAGCTTGAGGTCTTTTGCATGTTATCACAATCACTGTGTGTTCATATAAGCAACTTTCCTCTTGCATTTGAAAAACACTATTTCCTTGTTCACTGCCATCTCTGAGTCTTTCTGCCCTTTTTCCCAATGACCCATGAGCATGAGGAAGAAAGTGTAAATTTAAGTCACATTTAGATTCAACAGTATTTTGTTTTCTGCATTTTGGCCAATTAAGGTCTCTATGAGCCTTGCTGTTAGTTTGTGAAGAGCAAAAGACAGCCTTGGCAATAGCCTAGGTTGTTTGGTTGTTCCCATGGCCAGAAACTTTATTAGATGTAACCCATTCCCAGGACTGGAAGCTTCATTTGGTGACGAGAAATGTCCAGTTGAGGATCCATCTCCTCCATTATTTGGCAATTTCATCTATATTGCCTTCATTTATGTTTCCATACAGTTTTATTTAAAAGGCCTTTAGTTTTAGATACCCCTCCCAATATACCCTTCTCTACCCTGCCCTCCCATTCTCCACTCCAATTTATCCCTTCCTAATCCACTTTCCACTTCATACCTTATACAACTAGTGCTAGCTAATCTTATGTCAGCTTGACACAAGCTAGAGTCATTTGAAAGGAAGAAAATTCAATTGAAAAAAATGCCTTTAAAATTTCCAGCTGTAGTGCATTCTTTAAATTAATCATTGATGTGGGAAGACCTAGCCTTTGGCGGGTGGTTCTGTCTCTGGAGTGGTGAAACTGGGTTCTATAAGGAAGCAGGACTGAGTAAGCCATAATGAGCAAGCCAGTAAACAGCACCCCTCTATGGCCTCTACATCAGCTCCTCCCTCGAGGTTCCTAACCTGTTTTGATTCCTGCCCTGTCTTCCTTCAATGATGGACTATGATGTGGAAATATAAGCCAAATAAACCCTTTCCTCTCAAACTTGCTTTTAGTCATGATGCTTTATCACAGCAATGGTAACCCTAAAACACCACTCTTCTATTCTCTCTCTCTTGAAAACCTTTTTCTCTTCACTCTTATAAAGTTCCTGGTTTCTTTCGGTATCCCAAGTGAAACACAAATGTCTGAAGATTTAAAGCTAACACCTATAAATGAAATAAAGTATGATTTTTTATCTTTCTGTGTCTGGGTTACCTCACTCACAGTGATTGTTCGTCGATCTATCCACTTATCTGAGAATTTATAGTTTTGTTTCTATCCGATTAGTATTACAGCATTGTGTAAATGTGTCACCTTGAATTATATATTAACCAATTGATGCCATTTCCTCACTACTTTGAGTAGAGAAGCCACAGACATAAAAGTCCAAGCATTCTTTATTAAGATATTGATTCCTTTGGATATATTCTCAAGTGTTGTCATGTGGTTCATTTGGTGGAAATATTATCAGCTTTTGGAGGAGCCTCCACTCTGAGTCTATATTAGTTTTACCAGTTTGCATTTCCAATAGCAGTGAATAAGAGTTCTTTTCCAGAATTTGCTGTCTTTTGTGTTTTTCAGTTAATTTTTTTCGTTAAGTTGTTTGATATTTGCCATTCTGAGTAGTATAAAAGATGAATCTCAATGCAATTTTAATTTGTATTTCCCTGCTGGCTAAAGATGTGAAAGATCTTTTTAATTTACTTTTACATTTGCACTTCATCTTTTGAGAACTCTTTTTAGACCCTTAGCCCAATTTTAATTCATTTTATATTTTTCCTGATGTTTATGGAATTTTTGTCTATTTTTGACTTTGGTTTTGTTCATTGCTTAGTCTAGACACCAACTCTTTGTCAGTTGTATAACTAGTAAAGATTTTTTTCCCTTTATTCAGTAGGCAGCCTCTCTAGTCAATTAATGGTGTATTTGGTGTAAAGAAGGTTTTCAGTTCTATGTGGTCTCATTTATCAATTGTTGTTTTTAATGATCATACTACAAAGGCCTTGTTCAGAAAATCCTTTTCTGTGTTTATAATTGTCAAGAATAATCTGTCCTCTGTTTTCTATAAGATTCGACGTATAATGTCTTATGCCAAGGTACTTAATTCATTTGGAATTGAGTTTTGTATGGAGCAAGAAGCTAGCATCTAGTTTCATTCTCCTAAATGTAACTACTGATTTGATCATTTGTTGAAAATGCTATCTTTTATCCAGTGTGCAATTTTTCCTTCTTTGTCAAAACTCAGGTAGCTTTACATGTATGAATTTATAGAGGTGTGCTCAATTCTATTCCATTGACCAATGTGTCAACTTCTATGGTGGTACAAAGCTATCTGTAGTATAACTTAAAATCAATGAAAGTTACCTCCAACAGTTATTTTGTTCAGTGTTTTTTTTTTTTTCTTTTGGCTGTGGTTGGGTTTTTAATGTTTCCAAATTCCTTTTTTTTTTTTTTTAGATTTGTTTCAATTTCTTTGAAGAGTTACATTGGAATTGTGATAGAGTTTGTGTTAAATATATAAGTTGCTTTTGATAGAATGGCTTTTTTACAATATTAGTCCTACATGTCTATAAACATGAGAAGTTCTTTCATTCTCCAGTGTCATCTTTAATCTTTTTCTTCATTGATTTTATGATTTTATGGTTTGATTGTAGAGGTTTTTTTTTTTTACCATATTGGTTAATTCTGTGGCTAGCACTTTCACTATGATCTTAGATGAAAATATTAGTAACCCATGTCTTATCTTTTTCAGGAAAAAATAACTTTCAATGATTTTTCTGAGTTTTCGTTCAGAGACTTCATTGTTAATTTCTTTTATATCTAGTTTAAGAGTTTTTTCTCATATGAATTCTCTTTTACATCTAGAAGACTAACCATGACACTCATCTTCTCATTATTGTATCTGTGTATATCATATTATATTACCTATGAATATTTTCAATGGATTTTTATGAGGAAAAATGGCACTTCACTGTAGGGCAAGATCCCTTTAATTCATTGAAGTGTTTGGATGACATATAAATGAGTACTGTTGTAGCAATGAGACACAGGTATGCCTGATGTTTTGTTTATTGAAGGTCCTTTAGCGAGCTATAGTACTGAGATAATGTCATCCTCATAGAGTCATTTGGAAATGGTCTTATTTATTCAATTTTAGAATAGTTTGTGAAGGTTGAGTCTTAATTACTGAGGTAATTTCTTTACATTTGAAATTTAATTTACTTTCAGGAAATCTGTATAAATATTTAAATCTAGTAGTAAAGGTACTGATTGTGTACATATTTTGATTTACTTAGAATGTGGAATTTTAATGCTTTCTGCTCACTGATATTTCCTATTTTTTTTAAATATTGAGAACTTCATACATGACCAATGATAACTGGAAGTATATAACTCTCCCTCTCCATTCACCTAGATGCAAACTTATAATGTCTTCTTTAATTGTTGTTTTATACACACACACACACACACACACACACACACACATATATATATACACATACACACATATGTATATTTATCCTGGGTTCATTCAGTGTTGCTCTTCTATATATATGCCTGGTTCATTTAGTGTTGCTCTTCTACATATATGCCTAGAGCTGACCACTTGGAAATGGACAAACTATGTACAAACTCATCCTTTAATGAAGCTGATTCTTGCTATCTGTGGACACTGAGGACCTTCAACTTTCACCTCTGGGCAGGACCATGTGGGTCTTCACGTGTACACATTGATATGTGAACTGAAGTTGTCAATATGCTGGTTTTGTTCAGATCACCATAATATTTAAATTTCTTGGGTGTAGGTTACTTGTAATGCAAATATTATTTAACAGCAAGTATCCTCCCTAATGTAGAAATCTAATACTGGACTCCTCATTGTTTGAAATTTTTTAAATTATTGTCTTAGCCTTTGTTAATCAATATTGAGTTATTTGGATTTTCTATATTTTCATATTCACTGTGGGTAGTTTGCAAATATCTAAACATTTATTCATTTTTATGTCCTTCTTTACTGATGTTCTCCCTCCATTCTTTTATTTCCTTTGCTCTTTTATTGTCTTGTATTTCTACAATTGTGTTCTTGACTTTCACACACTCTAGGCGAGTACCGTTTCTCTCATCTACATTCCTAATACACTGACTTTCTGATTATTACATGATCTTTCTTTTATCTAGCTCATTAAGATTGGAAGATATTCCTATTTTACGAATGACATTTTTAATTCTTCTACTTGCAGCATGGCTGCCATTCCTCTTTACATATTGGTTCATTCTTTTCACTCACAGAGGTGCATGCTGTGGATGAGGAGCTTAGTTAGTCATAGTGGCTCCTATGCAATCTTAGGTATGCATCTTTAATTACTAGTCTTCATAGTGCCTTTGCTATGGTCCTCTAATCTATAAATTCTACTTTGTCAAGCATCTCCTCATTCCAGTACCCATCCACTTCATTCAGCAAGGCTGTTACAACTCCTTGCCTTCTTACTTTCTCATTTATTTTGGATACCTCTTAGGAATTTTTGCTAGGCAGTTTGGGACATATTTAGACAATACTTTGGTTGATTTTCTTCTCTCATTTTGTACTGCTTCTCCTGAAGAATAATACTGACAATAAGAATTTTGCTTGTTTTAGACTCTTTTTGTTTAGTGGAAAGAGTAACTTCTTTGTTAGTGAATTTCATGATGAACAAAAACAGACTTCTCTCCTTGTTTTGAAAATGAATATCGAATCACAATGATATGCATATTTGAAAGCATCTCCTATTTTGTAATATTTTTCTCCACAGAACTTACATATACACAGAGAAAGCGATAGTGAAATTTTCACTAAAATATTTTATATATTAATCTTACAAAGTATTATAATTATAAATTATAGTATTGCCACTAATTTTTCTACATATTTCATAGAGAAATTCAGAACCATGGGTATATATGACAAGCCTATAGCCAACATTACACAAAATATCAAAAAAGAGACTATTTTTTCTAATATCAGGTACTAGACTAGAGTGTTCTCTATCTTCAGTATTGTTTATATAAGGCTCCAAGCCTTATCTGAAACAACAAGAGAAACACATGGAAACAGATAAGATTGTAAAGGAAGAATTTATCCTATATCTATCTACAGATGATTTTATACTTCAAAGACCCATGAACTTCACCAAAAACACTGAGTTTGATAAATGCTTTCAGTGATGTAGCAGGATAGAAAATAAATACACAAAAATCATAGCCTTTATACATGCTTACAATGAACTTGTTGAGTATAAAACAAACAAAATTACCCAGTTCAGAATAAACTCACAAAAATTATACCTAGAAATGAGCCTAATTTATGAAGTGAAAGACCTCTCTGTTGAAAGCTCAAAATCCAAATAGAAGAGGACAGTAGAGAATAGAGAAACCTTTCAAGTCCCCAGATTAGAAAAACAAACAGTATGATGATGGCTGCCCTAGCAAAATAAAGCTTCAATGAATTCCCAATAAAATTTTAATTACATTCTTCACAGAAATGGATAAAAAGTACCAAAATCTGTTTGCAAACACACATACACAAACACACACACACACACGTATGAACGCACACACACACACACATACACGCACGCACGCACACACACACACACATACACACACAAAAAAAACAAAAATATCCATAGCAATCTTAACAATAAATAACACACCCAGAGACACCATGTTACCTGAAGTCAAACTACACAACAGGGCCATAATGACAGATAAAAATAGTATGGTAATGGCATGAAAGTAAACATGTAGACCAATGAAACATAAGAGAAGATCCAGACGTAAATTTTCATCATCTCTTACACTCTTTGCACCCCCATTTCACGATCCTCTCTGGGCTTTGAGTATAGGGGTTACATTGTAGATCTATGGGTTCATGTAGGCACCCCACTGTCGCTTGTTCTCTCCATTTTCATTGGGAAATTCCGTAATTGTCTCTGTTTTCTTCAGAAGGAAGTTTCTTTGATGAGGATGAGAGCTACACGTATCTGTAAGTATAAAGAGAAGTATCTATAATGCAGTTGTGAATTATGCTAGTTTGTGAAAGTGGCAGTAGCAGGACCTCGTCAAATACCCATGGCCCACTCGTCACAGGTAGATCACTAGGTTTCCAGTATCAGTCATGATTTCCCTCCCATTAAATGAGACTTAAGTTCAATGAGACAGCTCTTGGTCACCAACACAGCAGTGTCATTATAGCATATTTAGTGCTGTTCATTGCTGGATAAGACTATTGATTGCTTTTCTCGCTCAGCAACTTGCACAGCACTTCAGGAACTAGGAAAGCTGATCCTTAGGAAGGAAGTTTAGTGGTCTGGGTTCTATGTCTGAAGGTTGTAGCATCTTCCGTAACAGGGAGTTACCTTCAACTTTTGGGAGGCAATCTAGGGCAATGGCAAAAGCATATACTGTTTTGAGTCTCTTGGACTCCCCTGAGCAACACCTACAAAGGAGGTTTCTCATACCTGGTGCTAGGGATTTGTTAGATAGTGATGCCGCTTGGGAGTAAGTAACAAGATCACTCCAAGTAATATAGCTTCATTTAACCTATATCCATATGTATATATATATACTTATATGCAACTTTATGTAAATATAAAACCATATGATTATTGCCTATCCAAATGCTCTTAATATTATTTGTCTATCTTCCCTCTATCTTGGTATTGCTCACTCTGTAGCTACTCTTCACATCCTGGTCCTGTTAAGTTTTGTGGTTTCTTTAGTTACTTAAGGCTATATACTCAGATCTAAAGACTTGGAGCTACAAAGCACAGGCAAGAGAAACATAGGATGTTTGTCTTTCAATTGTCATGGTAAGACCTTACGGAAAATTTCAAATGACCTTAACAGTAGATGAAGACACACAGGTATTTAAAAACTTCCAAAAAAAGGTGGGGGGAGAATTAATCTTCTTCAGGGATGAGCTCCCTAATTCTTCATCCAATATCAAGTATTCATCACTAAAAACAGGTACATACAAACAACATTAAACAGATCCAGAAGATGGTATTTAGATTTGTATGTATAATGTGTGTGTGTGTGTGTGTGTGTGTGTGTGTGTGATGTTATGAATTTGAGAGGGTATTTGGAAGAGAGACATGGATGGGATCAAAAGGAGAAAAGTAATAGAAAGAAGTGATGTAAGTATATTTTAACTAAAAATGCAGAAAACAAAATACTGTTGAATCTAAATGTGACTTAAATTTACACTTTCTTCCTCATGCTCATGGGTCATTGGGAAAAAGGGCAGAAAGACTCAGAGATGGTAGTGAACAAGGAAATAGTGTTTTTCAAATGCAAGAGGAAAGTTGCTTATATGAACACACAGTGATTGTGATAGCATGCAAAAGACCTCAAGCTTGACATAATCCCCAAATAGAATATCAAAGGAAGACATGAATTCCACTACTAGCTGAGGGGCCCCCAATTGGATCAGGCCCTCTGAATGGGTGAGACAGTTGATTGGCTTGATTGGTTTAGGAGGCATCCAGGCAGTTGGACGGGTCCTGTGCTCAGGGTATGAATTGGCTGTTTGAAACCTGGGGCTTAGTAGAGACCCTTGGCTCAGCCTGGGAGGAGGGGACTAGACCTGCCTGGGCTGAGTCCACCAGGTTGATCTCAACCCTCGGGGGAGTCTTTGCCCTGGAGGAGATGGAAATGGGGGTGGGCCGGGG
>CABHPH010000883.1:17680-32776 GCA_902168325.1 Peromyscus nudipes
AGGAGGAGGGAGAAGGGGGAATCTATGGCTGATATGTAAAATATGTAAAGTTGAATTATACTGTAAAATAAAATAAAATAAATTAAAAAAATAAATAAATAAAACGTCAAAAATTTAACATTTTCTTTTAACATCTCTACACAGCCAGAATTGCCTTGAGAATCGAAAATCCTTCTCACTCTGTGACAAGATCAACTATCAAAAAGTGAACAACAAGTAACGCTGGTGAGGAAGTGGAGAAATAACCCTTATAATACACTGTATAATAATTGGTAAGAATGTTAGGTCATGTAACTACTATGAAAATCTGCATGGTGTTCCAAAAATAAAAGTAGAACTAATATAATTCCCACCTAACTACTTCTGGGCTTATACCTAAACTATGTGGCATTCTACTATAGATCCACTTGCACGTCTATCCTCATTTTCCATTGTTCCCAAGAGGAAGGAAGTAGAAACAAAATATGTGGTCATCAAGTGATGAATAGATAATAAAAATACCACAGATATACACAAAATTGCTTTAGGAACTAGATAGGACAGGAAACCATTATTCCAAGGTTGTTAGTCATGGCCTAGAAAGACAAATATGGTACGTTCTATCTCATATGTGATCCAATCCTCTAAGTGTTAAATGTTTGTATCTAGGCAGAACCAAGATGTAAAAGTCTGTAAATCTAAAAAGGGCTCATGGGGCTGAAAACAATGGGGGAGCTTTAATGGAGGAAGGTGCTGGAAGACAATAGAGCACAGTAGGAGTTGGGAACATCAGGAATAATAAGAGAAGTGGGGTAGGGGGGACAGGGAGATGAAGAGGTTACCAAGACAGGATCAGACAAAACAGCAAACAAAGACAAACAAACAAACAAAACCCACATATGGAAACTTGCTGTTTTGTAAACTAAATTTAAAAATTTAAATAAAATCTCAGTGTAAATATAATGCCCATTTTAATATATGGTCAAATATGACTTAGCTTAAACTGGTAAAAATATCACCGCGCTATCTCTAGTAACTTAATTATAATTTTGTTAAGCTACATTGTGCAATATGAAGAATCTTTAACTTCTTTTTATAATCAACTATTTTATAAGCAAGAAGAGATTTAAAGAAAAAATTATGAAAGTTATACTTTTAAAAGGAAAATTAATCTTTATATTTTTATTAAATAAGTTTTAAGGTTTTTCTTAAATTTTATTAAATTGAATTTTGAAGAAATAAATTACTACTTCAAGCATACTACAATATTTTTAGTAAAATAGTCAAATATTTACTCATATTTCCTTTTACTTTTTTCTTAACTACTTATTTAGGGTGGATTTTTTTCCTAAGGAACTTAATATCCTTTTGTAAGCATTGTTTGCTAAGTTGTAATTAAGTTTTTCCAAGTAACACATAATTTGTATCTATGCTTTATTTCACAGTTCCCTGCTTGTATTGCTATTGTTTTGTTTTATTTGTGCTGAAGTTTGTTTTCTTACAATATTACATGTCTAAAATTTTCATTTTTGGCAACTACTTTGTATATTTTAGCATACATTATATACTGTAGTATACATTTTAATATAATATTGAATTCAATGAAATAATACATTTCCTGATTTTATTCTTTTATAGATCTTAAGTGTACATTTAGTTTTGTACATCTCTTTTTTTTATTTTGAACATATGCTCGATCAATGCTCAGGCTATTGATAGTGATTTAAATTATATAGTGATTGGTAATTTTTCTTATTAATCTTCATTTACATATTTTAAAGCATTCATTAAAATATTTAATTTCAGAAAACATTACGGTATTATAATTTGGTTTCCAAAACTTTATTTGCTACATTATTTCATTTTTTAATCAATCACAATGAAAATTTTCTCAATCATTTGATATTTTTGATATACATTTTATCATTTTATTAGTATTTTCTGCCTTTTGTAGTTTCTTTTCCATTATACAGTATTTACATTTATGCTCAATATCACAAAAGTGTATACATGGTAATAAACTTTATAGTTTTCAGGCTTTGGGGTTAAATTTAAATGTTACTCTATGTTTTCTTGTTAAAGCACATCTTGAGGCGATATTATAAGAAAATGTGACATATTTATGGAGTTCCCAACTATTGAAATTGCTCTTGTTTTTCATAAAATTCTGTCTTAAAACCTTGGTATGAACTTTCAACTCCAATGTATGAAACTTAGCCATCTGAAAACGTATATACAAGTACCATACAGACTGAGGATGTTATATTTGAGAATATATATGTATATGTACATATACATGTCACAACAATCAATGAAATAAGAAACTATGAATTTGAAAGAGATCAAGGAGGAGTGGATAGGAAGAAGAAAAAAGAAGGGAAAAGTGATAGAATTATATTGAACTCAAAAGTAAAAGAAAATAAATATGCACAATTATAATTGCTATTTAGGTTGATGCTTTCATGATTTCCTTCATGTAAATAGTTTCTATTTGGCATCCACCACCATTATTCTCAGAACGTGTAAAATCCTTCTTGATCCCAGGCAGCCCTTTCGTTCATTGATACCTGTTTTGTTTTCATCCACTGTAATTAACTATATATCCTTACTTAAGTATGTGGGTTGATTTGCTGAAAATGGGGAACTTACCAGTGGCTATACCATGGTAAGAAACGACTGCCCTCTCCCTGCACACATGAACTGCACACGTCCCTCAGTGAATGGTGAGGTCCCATCAAACATGCCACAATGCATGATGGAAGAGTGACAGTCTGATCTTGTGGGAGTAACCAGAGCTGCAGTGCATTCATGACTTCCCTTATACCCAGAAGGTTGTTTTGTAGTTTCTTACATTCTTTCTAACCCATCTCTGAGATGCTCCCTGAGCCTTAGAGGGGTTGATAAAGATGCCCCATTTAAAGATGAGAACAGCATGGTTACTTGCACTCTTCACTTTAATCATTTGGCGTGTCTGTATTAACTGCCACCCACTAAATAAAGAAGTTTCTCCAATGAGGCAAGAGCAACACTAGTGTGCAGGTATGAATATTTAGAAGGTTGCCTGAGATCACATCCATGTAATTTCACTGTTATCCGAAACCAATCGTCTTGTACAAAGCTTGTTCCTTTTGAGCATTGTTTTGTCAGTTTGTTTGTGAATCAGGCTTTGAGTCTTGATAGTTAGTTTATCTCACTAAATTCTCCCACCTCTACCATCCAGCTATATATATTAGCATTTGACTCTGCTACACCTTTACCCTGAGTGGTATGACGTCTTTCCTGGGGAGACACAACACACAGGATTTGACCCACTCAAGATAAGGAACCCGTGACAGACCAAAGTAAAGACTCTACCTAAGTCCAACAGGGTGAACCACTGAGTTTACAGGAGCTATTTGTGGGAATAAGCATGAGGGATTACTTATAAGAAAATGACTAGGAGGAAAGCGGCTGCATCATCACAAAGCCACTCTCAATTCACAAATGCTCCATTACTGGAGCTCTCTTCAAGATTTGTAGGTGGTTTGTCACATCCATCAGTATTCTCTCAACTAATAGAATGGTCAAATTCTCCTTCCCTAGCCATTGTTTATTGCTTCAGTGGCCTTGGGGAGAGCCTCATCTGAATCTTCAAAGTTCCAGGTTTCCTAGGTTCCTGGAGCTTGTCAGCTTCTGGAGTCTCAAGATTCTACCCTTTCTTCTGGAAAGAAATGTCTATAAATGCCCTGCTACCACCTCCCCTATATTATCTAAGTTAAAATTGCTTCTGACAATGTATTTGTGTCTAAATTTAAATCAAGGTACACATTGGATACAAAAAAAATTCTAAGGTCCTATATTGTTTCTTTGTGTCTTACAAATGACAAAACAAACACTTGTCTTTGCAGTGGCCAACAAGGTCTTACAGCATCTGGTCTCTTACTGTGTTCCCAGAAGCATCGCATAACATTTTGCCTTAGGCTGCCCTCTGTAACATCCCTGACTTTCAGAAATTTCTGTCTCTTGGAGATTTTGCAAGAGCTGTTCCTTCTGATAGCTCTCTTTCCCCTATGGTTGTGCATGAATGACTACCTCATGCTCTTTGAGCTAGGCAAGTTTGCCCAGCTTTGCTTTACTATGATATCTTACTTTGGGAATGAACCTCCTATATATTACAATGCTCTAAACTGTTGGGTTAAAAGGAAGCAGTTAATAATCAAAATGTGAAAAGAGAATTAAAATAAGCAAATGTTCATGCTTTTCTTTATATTAATAGATGTACTGTGGTTTTGTTCATTGAGAAATATATTGAAATCAAGTAATTTGCAAAATTATTTTTGTAGGACATTATTATTTTGATATCACCCATATAGTATACATGTAAACATGACCTTAATAAACTTGAATATTTTCTTTTTTTTTTTTTTTTTGTTTTTTTAGACAGAGTTTCCCTTTGTTGCTTTTTTTCTTTCCTGGAACTCACATGGTAGCCCAGACTGGCCTGGAAATCACAAAGATCCGCCTGGCTCTGCCTCCTGAGTGCTGGGATTAAAGGTGTTCACCATCACCGCGTGGCAGATATTTTCTTTCTTAGAATGGAGTACTAATAAGACATGGCAAATTGAAAATAGTATGAGTAGAAATTACATTGTGAAAGTTCATTATATATTAAATATAATAACTTGCCTCACTTACACTAAATGTTCTAAATACTTTATCCTAGAGTTAGGTAAACACTCCAGCAAAGCTGATATTATAATAGAGTGCAAAATATCTTATTAACGTTTTGAATAATTTACTGAAAGTTAAGAAAATGATTGTACTATTATATTTTTATAATATTTCAAAGTGTAAATGTTGAGGCTGGAGAAATGGCTTGGTGGCTGAATTCAGTTCCCAACACCACATCAGGCAAAAGGCTGTATGTCCATTTCCAGAGGATCTGATGCCCTCTTCTTGAATCCTTGGGCACCTGTACTTACACACACATATACCAAGACACAGAAGCACACAAATAGACATACAATTAAAAAAAAAGTCTTCAAAAATGAAATTTAAAAGTCATAATAAACGATGTCAGTCAAGGACTGTCCATATAATCAATATGTTCTAAAAGCTATAAAAGACTGAGTCATTCTGGTTACTTATGCATTGACTCCTAAATTTATTGATTGTTTTGCAAGATTTTAAAAATAATTTGTCTTAAATTCAAATAATAAAATATTGCTTCAGATAAGTGTTTTTTATTTTTTGTAAATTGAAGGAAAATTTTTTGTTTACTCATTCTCTTTTAGAAGAATTAATGAAACTTAGATTGTTTACTGCTGATAATGAAAGAGATATTGATGATAGACACTAAAATTCATAGAGCATTATGTTTGAGAAGCTCATTTTTCCACTGGATTGTATTCCCAAACTACAAGTTACTATAAAAATATACAGTAAAATGTTTTGATTTGAATAAGCCTATATATATATAATATATATATATTATATACATATAGTACACCACTGCTGCCCAGCTATGTTGTATTATGTTGTATATTTTTAATCTTACAGATCAAATCAAAACGCAAGGTTTTCAAAGAAGACAAGTTACTAACTAGTGATATTCTTTAAAACCAATGACTTTATATGGAACATGAGTTTAGTTATTAAATTGTTTGAGAATATGACAAATGTTAAAAATTAGAAAGAATATAATAGTATTTATAAAAAAATGTCAAAGGTAAGTTTGATAATTAATTATAATGTTACATTTTCATAGATCTGCAAATTGACAGTTATAATATCTAAATAATTTTAAGTTTAACAAGTGAACTAATATTATTGAATTGCTAGGCAATGGTATGTAACTATTCCAGATTCCAGATTCTTCATCTATTTTATGGCTATAATGTTTCTTTAATTTTGTAATAATTGTAATCCTCCAAACTAATAGGTATTCATTATATATATGTATATGTATATATATACAATTTTTGTGTGCAAAACATAAAACAGCCATTTAATCTAGCTGAAAATATTAGGTTTAATAATGTGAAGTAAAACTAATACATATCTTTAATCACAGCACTCAGGAGGCAGCACCAGGCAGATCTCTGTGAGTTTGAGGCCCACCTCGTCTACAGAGCGAGATCCAGAACAGGCACCAAAACAACACAGAGAAACCCTGTCTCAGAAAAAAATGCATATATTCATACTCAAAATGTATAGAACCTATAAAATACATCTGGAATTATTAAAGGGGATTCATCAGATGGGCATATATAGTAGAAGGCTGAAAACTTGTCTTATATTTTCCATATACTGAAGAATCAGAGAAACCTGTAGCTTTTCAATACAGTCCTTAGAAGAAGGGAGACCAATGATACAGTCCCAGCCTGAAGCAGAAGGTCTGAACACTGATTGGAGAATTGCTGGTAGTAGGCCACATCCAGAGGTTGAAGCAACTGATCTGATGCCCAAAAACATCAGCAGAAATATCACTGTGCTAAAGAATTGGGCAGCAAGAGATATTGAGACCATGATTGGAAAAAGCACAGGGACAAATAGCCAAACTAGTGAAAAACATGAACTGTGAACCAATAGCTAAGGAGCCCCCATGGAACTGGACCAAGGCCTCTGGATACCTGAGACAGTTGATTACCTTGAATTATTTAGGAGGCCTCCAGGCAGTGGGAGTGGGACCTGTCCTTGGTGCATTAGCTGGCTGTTTGGAACCTAGGGCCTATGCTGAGACATTTTGCTCAGCCTTGGTGTAGGGAGGAGGGGACTGGACCTGCCTCAACTGAATGTGCCAGGCTGGACTGACTCCCCAAGGGGGAGCGGCCTGGGAGGAGGTGGGAATGGGGGGTGAATTGGGGGGAGGGGTGGGGGTGGGAGGAGGAAGGACAGGGGAATCCATGGCTGATATGTAAAATTTAAATAAATTATAAAATAAAAATATTAAAAAAAAGAATTGGACAAGGCAGGTTGTACCTTTTTACCATTTCATTGTATTGGGGTTCCAGCCTATTGGGTAGTGTCAACCAGATTCCAAGTCAATTGTGCCTGGAAATGCAAACATTTCATGAAGCCTGATTTTGTAATAGTGTTAGTCAGCTCTCAATTCAATAAACTGATGACCAAAGTTAACTATCACACTGATATTTTAGCATTTAAGACGATTACAATAATTTCCTTACAAAGACAATGGAAAAATGTGGTCACTTTCCTTATATAAATCTTCTCTATAATCTTTATATTATGTCTTAGATTTTAAATTAATTATCAGTTTAGTTTTATTTAGTTTTATAGTCACATTTAATCAAGCGAAGCAAGGTAATTAATTTTGAAGTTTATTTATTTTTTATAGTAACTCATATTTATAACAGCTTATGTATCACTTAAAAGTTTTAAAGTCAAAACACAAAACATTTCCTTAAACATAATTGCACTTTCGTTACTCTAGATAGTATTTATAAAACAAAGTAGATCAAGCACAGTATATAGCTACCTATGCTAAGCAATTGATATTCTCACATATTTTGTGTACAAATTGCAAATATATTCAAATATGTATTCAAAATGCCAGTTAAGTGAATGAAATACAAGTCAGAAAAACTGATTTACTTAATATCTGAAAAGTATGATTTAATCTAATAATCTAGATTTCAATATTTAATTAATTCATTCTTAAAACTTTAAAAATGTATCTTTGTATAATTTTATTTATTTAAACATGTATAATCTTTGTGTAATCTTGATTAATTTTTTTAAATTCTTTTTGTCTAAAAGGAGAATTAGTACAGAAATTATAAGAAGTTAAATTTTGAATAAAGATACTCAGTTTCCCTCATAACTCTTACATTGTGTGACTATTAAGATGAAAATATTAGGAAAAGGAATATTTTATGTTAGTATATTGTAAGTTTATTTTTTCAAAAATCTACACAGTGAACAAATATAGTAATTTTTTCAATAAGCTAATGTATATGTTCCTCTTAAGAAAATAAACAGATTTAAGAACTCAGTGAAATAAACTCCAAAATAAATTCTTTCCTGAACATGCATTATTTTTAAAAAAAAAAAAAAAAACCCTCATAAACATCAATAGGAGTGTCAAAGAACTGTGGGAATAAAATGTTCCATAGCAAGAGTCTTTGTCAATGAGTATTTATTGATCAGATTTTCTTGTTTTTGAGGGGGAGGGGTTTTGATACAGAGTTTCTCTGTGTAGCTTTGCCCCTTTCCTGGATCTCGCTCTGTAGACCAGGCTGGTCTCGAACTCACAAAGATCCGTCTGCCTCTGCTTCCCGAGTGTTGGGATTAAAGGCATGCGCCACCACCGCCCGGCTGGATTTTCAAAGGTCATCCACAATATTTAAAAAAAAAGGACCTAGAACTGACAGGGAAAACACGCTGACTTAGCCAGGCTAATTTGATTAGACTTACTTGAACGTGGGAACCACTAATTTCCATATTGTGTGGCAGACTAAAGACACACAGGTATATTTATAGCGTTTTAGACTCTACACTTGGGAATTTTAAAGGGAACCTTACAAAAATAGGAGCAGGGAGGGCTTGCTTATAGTTTATGGTAAAATAGTTTTGTAACACTGGGCTACAATGAAGAATGCTTGAGCTAGTTTTGATGAGAAAACCTTCAGTTTTGAGGAATTTTTTTTGTTGTTATTGTTCACTCTTTTACACAAACAAGTTTGATGAGCAAAGTATTTTTTTCCAAAAATATAGCATGGGAATTTTGCATGTTATTAGTTTGGTTTAAAATGAGGCTCAGGAGAATTTGCTTAGTCCCCAAATAATTTTATATGAGACAAAGCAAGAGAATTAATTCTTGCTCAACATAGAGATAAAAAATAACATCATTTTACCCTCCAGTCTTATTTATATTTTTCTGTACCTTTGTTGGTATATTGATCTCCAATATCAGTTTTTGACTTTTGGAGTAATAACAATTTTCATTAATCTAGGATTTTGGGGTATTGAAAATTGTGTCTCAGCATTATTAACAGCCCATAGAAATATAAGACCAAATGACATGAAAAAATAAAGCAACTGTTCATTCAGAGCAATATCAAAAGTATCTGCCACTGCCATCATTTGCATCTCTGGAAGATTCAAAGACATATAAGGGACCAGGAGAACTCAATAGTGAAGAGTCAGAAAATATCTCAGCTTTAGCTTCATTAGAAGTTATTGGTATGAGGAATATGGGATCCTACCTGTTTGCACCAGGAGACTTATCTACCTGGTTCATTTGTAGTTGGGATTAAGCTAAAAGCAACAGTATCAGGCCATCATGGACTAAACACTAATAATCTAATGAATTATATTTACAGTTTCTGCCTCATTTATGGAAGAGGTAGGTATGGTTTCATGCCAGGTTTAGTTGCCACAGAGATGATGTATCAGAGTTGATCAGTTGCTATATACTTCTGACTTTTGCTTCTTACGTGTTCAGTCTTTCAGAATCAAAGAGAGTTACACTGTGGTATTAATCTTTACGGTTCCCCCCAGGTCCCATATACACAAACACTACCTGTTCTTCATTTTGCTGGTTTGAATTGCCTAGACAGTGTATAATGAGCTCCAGGATTCTTACTCCATCATTATCAAAGCACAGATGCTAAGGTCTTATGTTGCTGTTATTGCCATTGTTATTTAGTTTATTGTACTGAAATGTAATACTACTGCAGTACCCACAAAGTTGAACTGATATATTTTATTTACACTTTGATAATTTCAGTTTTTGATTTTCTTTTCTCTTTCTTCAATTTATGAGATTGAGAGTTTGGAGAGGGGGTAGGTGAACATGAGATGAACATAAAACTGGGTTGGTAGGAGATGGGGAGCATCTGAGAGTAATTGGGAGAGGGAATATAATTTGACCAAAATATATTCTGTGAAAAACAATCTCAATACCCATAAAGCATTTTGATAACATTCATCACCCACTGACCAACTCTTTCCAGACCCTTGTCTCTGCACATCCTTTCCCAATTTCATGTCTTCTCCTCCTCCTGCTCCACTTCTTCTCCTTCTTTTGTTAACCCACTGAATCAAATTCATACTGTTCATATACTCATGGAAATAGGCCTCTCTAGGGGAGTCTGAGCAAGCTATCAGGGCCCACATCCCTAAAGAAAATTGATTCACATTTCGCTCACTAGCTATCTACTGCCCATAGCTTGATCTTTTACAGGCAATAACAGCTGTGGTGAGTTTATGGCTACAACAGCCTTATCTCAGTCAGAAGATAATGTTTCACAACAGTACTCTCTATCCACTGGACCTTACAGTCTTTCCAGCTGCCATTCTATGATGCTCCCTGCATTATGAGAATAGAAAGGGGTGGGGAGATGTCCTATTTAGTGGTGAGCTCTTGACAATCATTCTCCGTATTTTTACATTTGTTCTTTGTCCTACGGTCGACATCTGTATTAACCACTGTTCATTTAATTCATTCATTCATTCATTCATTAAGAAAGATTTTCTGATCAGAAGTAACAGTTGAACTGGTCCTTGGGTATAAAGGGATGATTTTAGAGGGTAATTTAATAAACTGATATTTTAAAGTTGAATTATTTTCTCATTTACATAAATGCAACCATACTTCCTTACAAGAGCCTAAGTTATCCTCCTGTTCTTTGTGATATAAAATGGATGAAAAATCTCAAACTATTTAATTTTTAATCTCTGATCATATAGATAAATTATAAGTTTTTCAAACGTGGAATTTAAGACCAATAGTTTTTCTTTTAGAAATAATGATTTGTAGAAGCTAACAAAACTTGTAAATGAAAGGTTGGTCTTTTTCTCATGTAACATCAGTGTCTTAGATTTTACAGATAAAATATACTACTTTCCAAATGAGACCACATATTGGTGACAAATCTGTTTATTTATGTATTTAGAAACCATGGAATATAGTCAACTTTATAATAGATAACACCCACTAGAATTGGGAGCTATATAAAACATTCTAATGAACCAAATAAAAAACTGAAATTGACTATATAAAGACGATATGCATGTACACTTGAAAAACATGTAGTAGATAGTTTCCAATAATCACTGACAACAAAATAACACAACTTGTAATGGACAAAAATATCAAACTCCAGCAGGAATTGAGTAGCCCTAGATTTGGAGCTTTGGAGACCAATATAGTTTCTTCCAGATCACTATAATTTGCTAGGCAATTAGTGCTGTATATTTGTGACTGTGTCATAGTAAATTAGTCTAGATTTCTACTATAATTTTCATCTATAAATGTTACCAATTACTACAAACTTGTAGTGGGTAAATCCAATGTAGTACAGTATATAAATTGTGTTGCTTCAAAGCCTTGTTTACTCATTTAGTTTGATTTAGAACTTACTTGGAGAATACTTTTAGTTTTACAACAAATCTGAACAGTAAATAAAATTTTTCACACAATTTCCAGAACATCTGCTCAAACTCCCTACTACTAATATCAGACTGTTCCCTTTCTTACAACCCATGAATTAACATTGGCATAGCATTATCACCCCCATTCTGTGAGAGTTCATTATCACTGTTGTATACATTGTGGATTTTATACACTAGCTTATATCTGCTTTTATAGCATCCTACTGAAAATTCTTTCTGTGCTACACACACTTGCTTTCTCAAACCCCAAACCTGAAAACTACTAGGTTTTTATTGTCTTCATAAATTTACTTTTTCCAGTATCTTATTATTGGAACTATGCTGTATGTGGAATTTTCAGATTTGCTCCTCTTACTCAGACATACATACCTATGGCTGTTCAGTTCCTTTCCATCACTAGAAAGTTCATTTCTTTTTAGTTCAGAATAATATTCCCTGGCCTGGATGTGCCACAATTTATTTATGCATTTACCTATCAAAGTGACTTCTGGCTCTTTTCAGCTTGGGAACTTATGAATAAATTTATTGTAATAGTCTGCACATAGCATTTTGTTTCTACATATTTCAGCTCATCTAGAAGAATACAAGAAAAATAATGACTGAACTATACAGTAAAGTACCTTTATTTTCATAGAACTAGACAAACTATTTCAAAGTAGCCATGCCATTTTACTTTCCAACAAGTGAATGAGAGTTTGGTTGTTCTAAATTCTCATCTACATTGGTGTTTGTAGCATTTTAAATTATATTCTATCTTGGTTATTAAATTTGCTATTTGACAGTTTCATAATCCCACCTTCTTCAATCTCTTTCCCACCCTTGTTAACTTGCCTCCTCCATACAGGCCATTTTCCCTTACCCATATTTTATTTTTTCTTTGTGCCCCTGGGTATAACCAGTTTAAATAGTGCAAGAACTGTAGCTTCTGTGAGTTCATGGCTGCAAGCTGAGTCACGCCCAGAAGACAGCATTTCATCATTGTCTTTGTTAGGGTTGCTATTGCTGTGATGAAACACCGTGACCAAAGCAATTTGGGCAGGAAGGAATTTATTTGGCTCACCCTCCCACGGCACTGTTCATCATTAAAGGAAGTCAGAACAGAAACTCAAGCAGAGCAGCAACCTGGAGGCAGGAGCTGATGCAGAAGCCATAATGGGCCCTGCTTATTGGCATGATCTTCATGGATTGCTCAGTGTCTTTCTTATAGCATCCAAGGCAACCAGCCCAGTGGTGTCACCACCCACAATGGGCTGGGTCCTATACCACCAGTCACAAATTAAGAACATGCTCTATAGACTTGCCTGCAGGTTGATCTTATGGGGGCGTTTACTTAATTGAAGTTCCCTCCTCTCTGGTGGCTTTAATTTGTGTCAAATTGACATAAAACTATCTAGCACAATCACCCTTCTCTAAATCATTCAGTTCATTTCTACATCTGCTCTGCCCCTTTCACAATATTCTCATAGGGTTGAGCATTCATCTGCTTCATTTTCTCAACTGCCTTAAGCAAACAATAATTTCAGTATTCGTCACCATTCACTGTAAAGGCTAAGGGTGGCATTTGTCTGTCAGTACAATTATAGATTATCAGTATAATTGTAGAAGGTAGTTTGATGCTTCTTCTTAGACCCTCCTTGGTTATAGGTTTTTGACCAGGTTACAGTTACAATGTTGCATTTTTTTCTGTGAATCAAGCCTCTAATTGAATCAAAAAGCAGTTGATTGCCCCTATAACAGTTGTTATCAATTTCACTAGTGGGCGTAACCTGCATGGTCAATTGCTATTTTGTTTCTTAGAATTCACATCTGGCTAAGACTGCATAAGTCTCCCCATCTCTTCCAGCAGTCCTCACTGCACCTTCTAGCATTAGGAGTGTGAGATGGCAAAAGGAAATGTCTGGCTTGCCCTCTCTGTACCTTGTAGCAAATGGGTGATATCTCAATTAAGAGGATTTTATCCTCTGTCTCTGTTGTTCAATCAAGAGAAACAATATGCTGATGCACAACTAGATGCTTCACACTTACTGAGGAGGATTCATGGGACGAAAAGATTCTCTACATGCTATTTGAGGAGAAAAGCAATCAAAATATCATCCAGCTACAAACTTTGCAATTTACAACAGCAAGATGACTACAAGATACACTGGTATAGTAGTGGTATAACTGCTATAGGAATAACCAATTACTTTTTGATTAAATTTATGACCCACTCCATTTAATGGAGTCAATACTTGAGCATTAGGAGAATTCTAGGATTATTATTCTGCTCAAGGAGCAGAGCAATAGCATGACACCTATAAGCATACTGCAATAACCATCAATCAGAGTATCACTAAACCCTCATCAGAGAAAATTCTTCTTTCAACAGATGGTAATTAACATAGTGACTCAAAACTGGACAATGTGCAGAGAGTTACAGAATTTGGAGACATATCATCTCATTTAAGACAAATTGATAGATCAGGGATCTATGAAGAAGGGGAGGCAGAAAGCCTATAAAAGTAAAAAGTGGTGGATGACTGCAAGGAAATGGAACTTTTCAGACACAACCGAACTGATACAGATACGAACTCACAAACACTGTAAAGGAAAACTGAGGAAATACACACATTCAAATCAGACAGTCCCAGCAGTGAGGAAAGCAGGTGAACACAAAGTTTGACTCCAAAATTAAAAGCTGATAGAAATTAATTCTTTTTAGGAAATAGAAAATTAGTTTTCTCTAATAGAGTGTCACCAGGTACACTCCAAGAAAAGCTCCATTCTCCCCCAATGTCTAGGGGGAGGGGCAACAAAAACAGGCACAATGTTGATTGTTTTTTGTTGGAATTGGGTTTTTTTGTTTTTGTTTGGTTATTTTTTCTTGTAATTTTTAAAAAGTATTTAATTTTGTTTGATGAGAGAGAGAGAGAGAGAGAGAGAGAGAGAGAACATGAAGTCAGTTAGGTAGGGAGATACAGAAAATCTGGGAGGAGTTGGGGGGCGGGGAAAAGAATGATGTAAATATAATGTATGAAACTTGTAAAATAAAAATGCTAACAAAGGAACAATGTAGAAGAAATGCAATCAGAAGTCATACTTAGTTTGGAGTAGATCTAGATGTATTTAGGGCAAAGAGGAGTATGGGGTAAATATGGTCAAAGTATGTGATATAAATTCTCAAATAGATAATAAAATAATTTTAAGGAAAATATATTCTGCCGGGCGGTGGTGGCACATGCCTTTAATCCCAGCCCTTGGGAGGCAGAGCCAGGTGGATCTCTGTGAGTTCAAGGCCAGACTGGTCTACAGAGGGTGATCCAGGACAGGCACCAAAACTACACAGAGAAACCCTGTCTCAAAAAAAAAAAGATATTCTTGTTTAATGAGCAAAAAGAAAAATGTTGGAGGCATTATGATACATGATCTCAAATTGCACCACAGTAATAAAAAAAGCATGTGAAAGGTACAAAAACAGATATGTACATAAATGGAATAAAATATAAAACTTAGATTTAAATCTCAACAATTCCAGACACATGATTTTTAACAGAAGGCCCAAAATATATTCTGGACAATGCACAACATCTTCAGAAAGTAGAGTTAGGAAAACTGGATTTCTACCTGCAGAAGAGTGAAATTAGATCCCTCTTTGCTTACACAAAATTCAACTCCAAATGAATCAAAGATCTCAACATAAAACCTGAAATGCTGAACAGCTAGAAGAAGGTAGAGTACTTG
>CABHPH010000883.1:33176-55553 GCA_902168325.1 Peromyscus nudipes
GTGATATAAATTCTCAAATAGATAATAAAATAATTTTAAGGAAAATATATTCTGCCGGGCGGTGGTGGCACATGCCTTTAATTCCAGCCCTTGGGAGGCAGAGCCAGGTGGATCTCTGTGAGTTCAAGGCCAGACTGGTCTACAGAGGGTGATCCAGGACAGGCACCAAAACTACACAGAGAAACCCTGTCTCAAAAAAAAAAACAAAAAAGATATTCTTGTTTAATGAGCAAAAAGAAAAATGTTGGAGGCATTATGATACATTATCTCAAATTGCACCACAGTAATAAAAAAAAGCATGTGAAAGGTACAAAAACAGATATGTACATAAATGGAATAAAATACAAAACTTAGATTTAAATCTCAACAATTCCAGACACATGATTTTTAACAGAAGGCCCAAAATATATTCTGGACAATGCACAGCATCTTCAGAAAGTAGAGTTGGGAAAACTGGATTTCTACCTGCAGAAGAATGAAATTAGATCCCTCTTTGCTTACACAAAATTCAACTCCAAATGAATCAAAGATCTCAACATAAAACCTGAAATGCTGAACAGCTAGAAGAAGGTAGAGTACTTGGAACAAAACATAGGCATAGGCAAGGGCTTTCTAAGCAGGACTCAGGTTGTTCAGGACATAAGGTGAAGGACTGACCAATGGGAACTTATGAAACTAGAATCTTTGGTACAGAGAATGACAGATAACTGAGTGAAGAATCAGCCTAAACAATGGAAGAAATTATTTATCACTTATATATCTGATGGTAGATTATTATAAATGTGCAATGGAAGGAAATATTTATCAGCTATACATCTGATGGCAGATTAATGTAACACTACATGAAGTATTCACAGATCAAAATATTAAAAGAATGAACAACTTAATCAAAATATCAACCACAGCTAAACAGAAAGTTCTCAAAGGAAGAAATATAAATAGATATATTTATTTATATATATTAAACATTTTTAGAAAGTGTTCAAAATCGTTGGCCATCAAGAAAGTGTATTATAAAACTGCTTTGAGATTCATCTAAGACAGAATGAGCATCATCAAAAAGTCTTATCAGCAAATGTTGGTAAGGATTTAGTAATCAATTTTTATTTTTTATCAAAAACATTGTAATAATTGTCTCTCTGATTTATTTGAATTCCCCAATTACATATGGTATTAGTATTTTCACATACCTAATTTACATTTTTTATCTTTGGCAAAGTGAAGGTTTCGATATTTGGCCTGTTTTCTAAATGAGTACCTTATTTATTATTAAAGTATTATACAATTTTTTTTGCAAATTTTATTTACCAAACATTATTAAATGCTTTTGGCAATTCTTTTTCTCCTATTCTGTTATCTGTAGGCATGTTATATTTCCACTGGCTTTTATTGAATAAACATGATTTTACTTTGTTTGGTAATGTAAGGCGATGTTTCATTTTATAGTTAAGGGTAGCATCAGACTCACTCTGTAAACAGTCTGACCTGACTGTTTACAGTCTGACTCATGATTCTTTTGCTTCAGCCTTCCCAATACTGGAATGATAAGTCCCATTACTATACAAATTTTAATAATAATAAAGTTACCAATGAAATTTTTATGGCTTATGCATCTGGTATAGAATTAAAGAAAGCATTTTCTTAGTAAAAATATGCCAATCCTGGTTATATTCCTAAAGGACTTTATATTCTATTACAGAGGTGCTTATATATTTATTTTCATTTTATTCACAATAGCTAGGAAATGCAGTCAATTTAGATGTTCATCATAAATAAATGAATAAGAAGTAAATATGGTACAAATACACAGTGGAATATAATTTAACTATAAAGAAAAAATGAAAAAAAAATGCTGATAAATGCCAGAACTTGACAAAAAGAAAACAAAAACAAAAAACAAAACAAAACAAAACTACATAGTGAGAAAGAGAACTAAAGCCCATGATATCACATACTTTGGTGGCAGGACATAAAAAAATAAGTTTCAAACCAACCAGGAAATTTCCTCCCTTCTAGTTAGCATTTATGGTGCTGGAACTTAATATTCAGGCTGCTCTTAGAGAAAAGACATCCAATGTTAGGGCATCTGAATCACACAATGCACACAAGAAAATGTTATTTTAGTCATCTTACTACAAACATCTTACTACATGTATCCTTAAAAACAGGTGAAATGTTGATAATAATACACATAAACATTTGGATTATGGAAGTTTTACAATGATCACATGGATTTCCCATCAGTATGCACACCTAATAGACCTATAAAATAAGCAAAATGGTAACAGCTACATATCTTGAAATAAAATTACTGCATATAGATATAATGATTCATTTAAATATAAATAATAACATTGGGGTTTAATTTCAAGATGTTTGTTTAAATGTACAAGACAATCACATAAATTTATTTATTAGTCAGTTACAATAAGTAATGTTAATATTTTGCTCTTCTAGCATTAATAGGACATATTGAGTGCCACTTTGCAAAAGACCTTCCAACATTTTAAAAGTGTGTTCTCTTAACCAAGGTACCAAATTTGCATCAAAACCACTTATTTCATTTAAATAATCTCATTGGACTAAACTCTGTATAATTACAATTTGTCATTGATCATTTATTTTCTTTGTTTTGTAGAATAAATTGTTAATGATATCTGTATTCTTAATTAATTAATATTATTAATTATTCAATAATTAAAAAAATGTATTGTTAATGACATTATGATTTACTATGGAATCACTTCTTCCATATAACAAAATCTTGGAAACATGTTTCATGTGAGCACTCATTTCTCTTTCATGCAGGAAATGTTTTTTAGTTAGACATTATAATTGGTTGTGAAGTAATAGCCATCATTAGTAAGGCTGACATTCTTTATTCTCACTAATAAAATTTTTATTTTTGTGTATTAAACAACTAGGAATTCAAGTGAAGCAACTGTGAAGATGAAATGACAAAATGATTAAAATAATATATTCATACAATCAATGAACCTAGAGATGAGAATATTTTGTTCCTATACTTATTAAAGGAATAGAGAATTTTTACCAAATGATGTCATTTTAAATGTATTTATCTAGATCTACATAAGAAACAATGTGTCCTATTTTATTAATAAGCAATTTACTTAGATGGAAACAAAAACTCAGTATGTTTTATAGAAAAGCAACATGTATCCATTAATGATGACAAAGTTTACCAAATTCTGCATTTCCAAGAAACACAAAGATTTCAACTTTTAAGGTTGCATTTTTTTTTACTTTAGAGAAATAAATAGTCCTTGAATAAAATGTATCACTACAAAGAAAGGTCAAGAGATGGTAATATGTACCCTATGTTATAAAGGTAGTGAAAATATATTCAGAGAATACCCTAAATAGATCTTGGAGAAATTAAAAGATGATGGGTCAAACTCATCCTTCCATTAAGTCTCCCTAAATTCATACATATATACACAATGTATAATGCATCTTTGGGTATAGGTATATGCATATATGTATAATACCAAATATACACATCATACAGAAAGGTCTATTTTCATACCAAGGTTTATGCGTTTTTTCACAGTCTCTCCTGTCATCTTTGTTTGTTCTAATATTCTCTCTTGAAAAACTTCAGTGAAATCCTATGAAAACACCTTCCAAACAACATCATGGATTTCAACATAAACCTAGACTTCGACTATAGAATTATTACATAAATTATTCAAATAATGAACATAAACATTTAGTTTATTACTGTTTAAAGTAGTAAATCTGCTATACTGCTCAAACCTCTACGCTGAGCACAGCATTATTACTGTGGAGAAAAAAAAGTTAATCGGTTTTGCGTTTTCTAAAAATGCAGCTTATTTTGTGCTGACTAAGTCTTGGGAGTACAGAAAAGAAATAGTCCCAGCATACCAGATTAATAAGCGAATGCATATGAAATAGAGAAGATAAAGCAGAAATTAAGTGTGAGAGTTAGAGGGGTTTTTGTATTATGTCAGTTTCTTCTTCTGAAAATTATATAATTGAACAAGATTTATCCAGGGGTCTTTCTAGTTATTAATTATTAAAATCTACATCTCAAAGCACGTGGAGGAGGGATTGAGACAGTTACTATTACCACGGAGCTAAAAACTGCTTTATTTAAAATAAGTGCATCTCTTGTTATAGTTTATGTGTTCACTTGGAGACAATGAACTCGTCCCTACTTGTGGCTAAGATAAGAATAATTTTATTCTTCTGTTGAGAATACTCTGTTTAGCTCTGTAGCCCATTTTTTTTAATTGGATTGTTTGATATTTTGATATTTAATTACTTGAGGTCTTTATGTATTTTGAAGATCAGCCCTCTGTTAGATGTGTTATATTTTAGAAGTAGTCTCCTGTGCTCCAGGAGTCCAGTTGAAGAGAGAGAAGAGGGATTCTATGTGCAAGGGACATCAAGACCATGATGTAAAACGTACAGATACAACCAAACCAAACTAGTGGGAACTCATGAACTGTGGACCAATAGCTGTGGAGCCTCCATGGGACTAGACCAGGCCCTCTGCATAAATGAAACAGTTGTGTAGGTTGATCTGCTTAAGGGGCGCCCTGGCAGTGGGATCAGGACCCATCCCTAGGACATGAACATGCTTTTGGGAGCCCACTACCGATAGTGGGACAACTTAGACAGCCTTGGTGCAGGGGTGGGGCTTGGACCTGCCTCAACTCAGGGTATCAGGCTCTGCTGACTCCCCACAGGAGGCTTTGCCTTGGAGGAGGTGGGAATGGGCCATGGGATTTGGGGAAGGAAGCCTTGGGGGTGGGAGGAGGGAGAGGAGGTGATCTGTGGTTGGTATGTAAAATGAATAGAAAATGTCTTAATAAAAAATTAGACCTGATTGTGGGGGCATCTTTGTGGATTTCTGTGGGCCTCTCTAACACTTTGCTTCTTCCTATTCTCATGTGGTCTTCATTTACCATGGTCTCCTATTCCTTGTTCTCCCTCTCTGTTCTTGATCCAGCTGGGATCTCCCGCTCCCCTAAGCTCTCTTTCCCTTGACCCTCACCCTTCATTACCCCCACTCACAACCAGGCTGTTCATGTAGATCTCATCCATTTCTCCATCATTGGGTGATCCCCGCATCTTTCTTTGGGTCCTGTTTTCCAGGTAGCTTCCCTGGTGTTGTGAGTAGCAGTCCAGTCATCCTTGTTCCACATCTAGTATCCTTCTATGAATGCTGGCAATGGTCGAGAGAAAGCCCGAACTGATCTACTCTGGTGATAGGATAGCCAAACACCCTAATTGTTGTGCTAGAAACCCCATCCAATGACTGAGGGAACTGGATGCAGAGATCCACGGCCAGGCCCCGGGTGGAGCTCCAGGAGTCCAATTGGCGAGAAAGAGGAGGGCTTATATAAGCGAGAATTGTTGAGACCAAGGTTGTATAAAGCACAGGGACAAATAGCCAAATGAATGGAAACACATGAACTATGAACCAATGGCTGAGGGGCCCCCAACTGGATCAGGCCCTCTGAATGAGTGAGACAGTTGATTGGCTTGATCTGTTTGGGAGGCATCCAGGCAGTGGGACCGGGTCCTGTGCTCAGTGCATGAGTTGGCTGTTTGAAAACTGGGGCTTAGCAGAGACCCTTGGCTCAGCCTGGGAGGAGGGGACTGGACCTGCTTGGACTGAGTCTATCAGGTTGATCTCAATCCTAGGGGGAGTCTTTGCCCTGGAGGAGATGGGAATGGGGGGTGGGCTGGGGGGATGGGGAGGGGGACAGGAGAGGGGAGAACAAGGGAATCTGCAGTTGCTATGTAGAATTAAATTATATTGTAAAATAAAATAAAATAAAATAATTAGACCTGAAAAAAACAAATTTATTAATAATGGGAACTGCAGCACGTGATTGCAGAAGTTGAGTAGTTACTTTTATACATGAGACATAGACTTTATTTATTATTGATGAATCATCAAGAGAATACATAGAATTTATGTTCTTGTGCCCCTTTACATTAGATACAAAAATAAGTTTGCTCAAACAACTATGCTTAAATATTAGACTCTATAAATGTTCATTTAGTAACTTCTGAGTATAACTCACATTGATATATGAACTCATCAGAAATACAAAGTTAAAAGAGTTGAGGATGATAGAGAAATGAGCTCAGTGTTTATATCTTTGTCAGATTCCTATGCTGAACCCTACCTCAGAGGGCAGCTAATTCTTACGAGGTGAAGACATGGTGTGGTGATTAAATGGGATTACCATCTCTATAAGAAACACAAGAGAGACCCCTTACTGTTTCTGCCAATGAAACGCACAGTATGAAGACAGTGAGAAGTAGGCAGTCACTAATAAATGGTGTTAGTAGCCACTTGACCTTAGGTTTTCCATGTTGAGAGCTGCAATACATAAAGTTATGCTGTTTATATATTACTTATTTTATTGCTACCTAGAGTAAGACAGTATTCCTTTCAGCTCTTGATTAAATGTGACCAATTTACTCATTCTCATTTTCTGATTGCATAATGTTTACCTTTCTAAAAAGAACAAAACTTCAAAGGCCAAATTCCTTAGCCTATATTTATTTTTTTTCTATCTTTTTCCCTGTGCATTCCACCCATGATGAACTATTTTTCACTTCCATTCTCATGAGTTCCTTCTTTCGGAGCACTGTTCAAAATGAAGCAGCTCAAAAGAAAGATGCCCTAATTTCTGTGGTTGCAGGAATTGTTCTTTGTTTTTTTCTTTTCTTCAATAGTGAAGCATTTAGTTTTCAATAGAGACTCATTTTCACTTTCTTTTCATTTTTCCAGTTTTCAGATCTGCCTCTTCTTCACAGTTCACATTAATTATAGTTAGGCATTAGTTCTTCTTTGTTAATAATTGATACTCTATTACATGGCTTGATCACCATGAAAACACAATATGAAAAGTTGTTAAGACAGGACGTTGGATACTGTTACTGTTATCCACATTAAATTAAACATTTGTTAAAGTGTACACAGGGTATAAATTAATTTGTGGTTGAGTGAGAATAGGTTGGTTCAATTTGTGCTAAGAAATAGTTAGCATGAGTATTTTGGAGATAGTAACAGTCATTTTTCAACCCCATGTGTTTACACAAAATCAGTGGTTCAGTCTAATTGAAAGATGCAACTGATTACTGCAGTACTTGTAAACCTGGGCATCCTGAGCCTGGAAGAAATAGATACGGTGCAACTATGGAAAGGCCCACATGTAAGATACACACGAAACTCATGAAACTCTGTATGGATTTCTATTAGCTAATTAAAACCACACCAGCCCTGCACTAAAATATCTCCCCATGAGACAAGCAGATAGGAGTAGAATGCTGGAGAATCAGAATTCTGTCATGGGTTTATCTGATAAACTGAAATGAAGACATTTTCTCTTTACCCATGGAAAGTCCTGAGGGATAACATTCTGATGTTAGAAAGAACTAAATTTGATAAAAATTACTTAGTTACGAAGTTTTAATATTAAAGGAGAGATTATTTGCAGGCATAACATAAAGTCTTTTAGTCAAATACAGATTTAGCCTGAATATGTATGTGAATTTTGACATCTTGAGGGAAAAAGTTAGTAGGTAAATATTAAAATCTCTATTCTCTCAACTTTAAAAATTATCAAAGCATGCTTGCAAGGTTGAACAACAAAGAGAAGTGATGAATCTTTCTTCTGTAGACATCTGCTCTTAACAGCATGTACGATCAAAGATTTAGGAGTGAGTTTCCCAGTATAGCAGCAGGCACCAGAGGAAATGTTGATCTGGGGCTAACGCCTCTCACTGATCAAGACACAGTGCAGAAGCTGATTCTGCAGGTGTGATTTCAGAGTCAGAGAATGATTAAATTCTCAGGAGAGTGCACATCCTTTAAAAAGTTAAGGGAATGCAGCAGGAAAAAAAAAGCCAATGATTCTATAAAATTCTCAATTATTCAAATGAGTAATACCAATTTTTCAATACTTCATTTATACAAGAATAAGAGGTTAAGATGTAAGACAGGCAATTTCAAATTGCACCTATGCCCTCATTTTTAAAATATAAGACAATCCATATTTATTAAGCAGTAAAAAGAATAGAGTAAAAGCTGTAGTCTTAACTTACAAAATGTCCATGATATGGACTCAAGATACAGCCTGATCACAGGGTACATGCCTAGCACTTGTGAATCCCTGAATGCAGCCCTCAACACTGAAAAAAATAGGATATATTAAGATTGTCTATAGAAAAGCCAGTACTGGCATTTATATTCACTAGTCACACAGTAAAGTTCAAATCAGAAGAGTTATCACCATAGCAGTATTAACACCTTCTTATTCTACAATACTTTTAGCATTACATTTTTACTTTGGCCATGGTATCAAAGTGTTATGCAAAGTTTACTAGATGAGACTTCAGACTTATGCACCTGAAACTAAGTTGCCCTGAATATAAAGGTGATATTGGTAGACTGTGCTCCTATACAGCTTAGAGAATAAAAGGATGGAGAGAAAACATCCACTCACTGGCAAATGAGTTAGGCGTGAAGGTTGGTTATTAATGCTGTATAATTTATTTAGCTGACCTTTGTTCTGGATTCCACTTACCTCTATTCTTCACAGTGAAGCAACAGACTACATAAGACTTGCACAAATGACTTGACTCATACTGATGAGGTCCCAGCCAAAGTATAGGGTTACTGAGGATTCCAGATAGATAAGCATGTGGGGAGATATTCGGCACTGAATGACATTTGCTTAGTCTCTGGGAAGGAGAGGGCCTGAAGACTGAATTCAAGCACTTCCACATGATGAAACTCTACAAATCTTGCCTACAGGTTCATGTTTTTTTCCTCATACATCAGTGCTCAGTAATGGTTGCAAGTCCTGTGAACATGAAGGCTTCCTGTTTGAGATTCAGACTTCACCATGTGTATCTTTTCATTGGTCTTGTTTTTAATAGCATGCCTCATGATAAAACTCTAATCACAAGCATGACACTTTCTGTACTTCATTAAAGAAGATTATTTGCACAACATCATAGTACTAGGGAGCTCAGAAGCCTTGAAGTTAGAGTCGTTGTCTCAAGTCAAGACAGTTCCATGATAACTATTTGACCCGTGACACCTTAGCTAATTCAATACAACTAACATCAAAGCTACACTGCCCCTATCCAGCTTCTAAATGGTCAATAATGAGTCCTGCCACTTGGTGTTCACACCTTGATAGACCCATGGGAAATAGCAGAAGTAATTATACAATCTCTTTCCCTCTGTTTCTGTCATTCCTTTTCTTGTTGATATGTTAGGAGCCCACTACTAGCAATCATCCCTATAGAGATATGAATGTAGAGGGATGAATGCTACTCTATAACTGCCAACTACCATTTGAGGCATCTTGAAATAGTATTCTCTTGTACAATGAGAATTAGACAGACCACAATCCTTTCTGACTTTGGGGGTAAAATATCATAAGACACACAAATGGAAATTCTGGTCTTTGGATTCCTGCCCCTTGGAAACCATGTGAAGTAGTGTTTGTTTTCTAAACTGACTAATGTTGGAGGTAGTTATATGGGAAAAGATAATTGAGACACAAAGCAATTTATGCCATCTTTTCTCTTTTAGTTATATTAATTGATAGTATTTCTTCATACGTTTTCTAGTTAGGACTGTGTAAAGACCCAGTGATCATTGAGCTGTAATGGCATCTGGAACTTCCAGTTTGATAAGAAGGAAGCAGTTTAGAAGTGGGTCTTCCCTGCACTAAATCAAGATAGATATTATTCCAAAGAACATGTGTGGTATCTACAGCAGTATGTAATTAAAGTAATATGTAGCTTTATTTCCTTAAAAAATAATAAAAATCATGATAGTTATATTCACTGTAAAATATAAAAGATATTTAAATGAAATATCAAGCAATTGTTCATTAACAATACAACTAAAATAAAGCATTATAGGCTAATATCCAACTTGGACTATATAATTAATCTTGGGGTGTATGTTTCTTTTTGTCACAAAGCTATTTGAAAAAACATCACTTTTCTCTTGGTGGCTCATCTGCATTCATTACAAAGTCCTTAATTACTCAGAACAAAGTGTATATTGTTACTATTTATCTAGTTGGTACTTAAAGTTAATATGTCAGTTGAGTATAAACTTTCATATCTTCATCTCTATTAATTATGTCTTCAAATAATTTATTCTATTTAGGTTTGTATTAAGTTAGCTCTACATATCTAATTCACTTTCCTGTATTTTCTTTATATTAAAAAACTAAATTATAAATATTCTTACATGTTAAAAGCATTACTACTTACTTACAAACCAGTTTGGATTTTGCTTAGTAAATCACAAATTTTAATCATATAAATTCTACATTTGGAATACAAGCAAAAATAATTAATTGGATGAAGTGCTAGACCATCGAAGCCTTAACAGAATTACTATTTTGTTTCTCTATGCTATGCTTTTGTACTTTTCTTTTTATGAGAACCATGGTATGTCATCTTCATTCCCTCATATATTCTGTAGAATTGTGGAAAATAGTCTTGAACTTGAGGTTTCCACTGAACTAAGGTAGACATGACTCTTAGATGTTATGAAGGTAAACACGATTATCACAGAAATCAAATACATAAAAGAAACGAGTAGAAAATTGATTCAAGGCCTTCAGCATTTAACATATTATTTGACTGATATTCTGCATTGTTTCTATACCCATTTCCCACAAAACCTTACTTTAAATGCATTCGGCTCCTAGGATTCCCCAAGCATGCCAGGCCGACTGAAATTCCCATGTCTTTGTTATCTGTGTTTTTACATGTGCTGTTTCTTCAGGTTCCATTGGGCCCTCCACAGATATTGAAACCATCTCTCACAAGTGCAGCCTCACATGCACCTTTCTTCTGAACAGAGTTTGGTTATTCTTCCCTCTATACCCATCAGCACATTTGCACAGATGTCTAATAACCGTTCCTTGTTAAATAGTTTCATAAAGTAACAGTTTTATTATTTGTTTTGAAAATGTAGCAATAGTGTTTTTACTAACATTGATATTTGTGATGAGAGAGTGCATTTTTTCTTCATATCTAAATATCATGGAGCTTGATAAAAATTGTCAATGAGAAGACCAGTTAGGCTTCATTCACACATTGCAATATTAAAGAACCACCTGTGAACCAGAAGATCTCAGGCAAATGCTTAAAGCACTCTCCAAACCACGGTGCTGTGTGCAAAGCATAAATATGAATTATTTTGCCTTTTATGATCATCTGTTATACAAAAGCAAAATGAACTACTTAAGTTCGTTTGTCTGTAGTTGGTTAGTGTATGGAGGTGGGCTGACATCAAAATGACACTTCCTTTTGTTTTGATTAGAACTAGAAGTCAGAGGAAACAGCAGAGCATAAATTTGGTGTTGCTTGCATAGATATAGACAGGTGGTCTCAAGGTATCAAAAGTATGGCTCCCATTTTTTTTTTAAGTAGGATTTATAAATGTTTGATAAACTGTTGATAATAAAGAGAAAAACATGTCCATCATGAGATAGTCTTTTTCACTGCTCCATATGTCTAAAAATAGAAGAGACTGGAATTACTGGATGATTGTTTGATACTTATTCAAAAACAATATCTTTGCAAAGATTATGAATAATGAATAATTTTAGGAAAGTGCCTCATGTTAATGTGTAAGTTATTAGAAATTACCTTATGAAGTTACTTGATTTTAGTGAGAGTTAACATTGTATTTTGGTTGGAGAAATCTTGATAACAATAATGTTTCAAATAGATGAATAAAAATATTATTTTCCTATAATATTTATAAGTCAACAGAGATATCTTAGTCTAACACTTTGAAATCATTTAATATCCTTTTATGTTTATATATTTAATAATTGAATTAATTAAAACTTTGATGCAGCTTCAAGGATATAAATAAAAGCTATACATATGATTTAAAAAGCATATGATACACAAGAAGCACACAAACTGCATGAAAAAAATAACACATACCATGCACAGGGATGCTTTAATTCAGAATAAATCTATTATCTAGATGGCTAGCACCACTTATATATATTATATATAATTTAGGTAAATGCAAAATAATATGCCTCCTTAAGCCTTTTTTCAAACTCACCTCACTTCCTCTACTTCTGCATTTACCTCTCTTTCCAATAAACCCTTCTCTATTTTTCTTATTTTCTTCTTAATAACATTTGTATCCTATTCACCATTCTAAGGTTCCCTCTCCTGTAGTGATTGTTTACTTTCTTGATTTCTGTGGTTTCTCTGAGTTATATACTCATATCTGAGGATTTGGACTAAGAACCATAGTTGAGAAAGACTATTCCTGGGTCTGGTTACCTCACTAAGTATAATATTTTCTATTTCATCTATTTACCAGCAAATTTAATTTCAGATTTTTTCAGCCTTATAATATTTCAATGTACATATTTTTCATTATCCATTCTATTTCTGATGGGGTATTTGAGTTATTTCCACTTCCTAGTTATTATAAACATGCCTGAGAAAATATCTGTGAGGTAGGATGTTGAATCCTTTGAGGATGTTCAAAAAGGGATAGCATAGTTGGATCATATGGTAGAACTTAAAGAAACGAATCAATAGAGCAGAGTAGAGTGCCTATATAGTCTATAAACAAGCTTAGATAAACACATTCATTTGATTCATGATGAAAAAAAGAAGCACTCCATGAGAAAAGAACAATATACTGGACAAATAATCACATTAACAAGGAGTGAGGTGGCCAAAGGTAGAATGTACAAATTCAACTTTTCTCAAAAAATAATTTATAAATGGCTATAAACTCACAGGCAAAAATAAACTATACAACTCCTGAAACCTAATCGTCTTTGCTTTTGATCATAAAAATTCAACTATAGCATAACCTACAATTAATTATAATCATTGTGGTGTCAAAGAGATTGCTCAGTGGTTAGAGATACTTGTCTTAAAACCTGGTGATGGGAGTATGATACCCTAGACCAGCATGGTGGAAGGAGAGAACTAACTCCTGCAAGATGTTCTTCCATCGTTATCATGATCCCCATTTCACATACAACATATATAAAATTTTAAACATAAAATATTAATTTAAAATTTTAATTACTGACTTGAAACTAAAATACTTCTGTACTTTGACCAATATGGTCAAAGGACGTGGGAAATTGTTCCCTTAAGACATCCACGAGTACTTTTCTGGTGTTGATAAAGACAACTGAGTTGCTTTTCTCCTCACTGTAACTAGATAACTGACAAGAAGAAACCTCAGGGAGGGTGGGTTTATTCTGTCTCATGATTTGACAGATTACAGTCTGGGCAAGAAAAGCACAGTGGTAGAAACATTGGGAGGGCAGGAGTGTGTAACACCAGCTACCTGTCTTCCAGAAGTGCCACAATCTCACCAAGAAACATCACCATCTGAGGATCAAGCGTTTGGACACTGGAGTCTGTTGATAACATTCTACCCTTGGTCCCTCTGGGCTCACGGTAAGTTTATAATATTAAATGCATTCACTATAGCTTCAAAATTCCCACTGTCCTAACAGTTTTAACTTTACACAAAGTTCAAATTCAGAATCTTTCCTGTAAGCCGTTACAAAGTCAAAGTAAAACTTACATATTTCTAACATAAAATGAAACACAAGTATTCCTATTCCAAAAGGGAGGAAAAGGGCGATAGCAAACAATGACCAAGCCACAGGTAGATTTAAAGTCAGCATACAAACATTAAATACTTAAGCTCCAAGGATATCACCCAGGACTTGAGGGAATTTTCTAGATTCCAACAGGATTCTTTAACCACATCTTCCCTTCTCCTGCCTACAGTGATTGTAGCTTCTCATTTCAGGCTCAAGTATCCTCAGCAAATGCACCACATTTTTGTCCTATCAAATGTACCAAGATAATTACTGAAGCCTGATGTTCATCTTTAGAGCTTCATATGTATTCTGTTTAGGAGTTTCATGGAAGGAATCCAGCCTTAACATGCATCATTAGACTTCAGTGCCTTCTGAGAACCTTTCTACAAGCCTCCATAACTGGATATCCCTTGTAATCTGCATTCCAACAGAACAAGCACCATTCAGAGATAGCAAATTTTCTGCTGCAACCTCAAGGTGCAGTCTGCCCCTCTTGGACCACAGCTTCAGTGGCCTTCATACACCTCTTAAAGTATATCTGAGACAATACTTCCTTAGGTTGCTATGACTCAGAACGGTACCCTGGATGTTGGCTTTGTATTAAGAAACCTCTTCAAAAGTTTTTCAAATGTGTTTGTATTGCTATAACTGGGAGTTTTCCTAGTGGTATGGTTATACCTACAAGACTAATTTACTATTGTCCTGGTGTAAGGTTTTTCCTTATTGAATTTTCTCCCTTTAATAATTAAAGCCATTTTGTCTACACACATCATGTCTTCATCTTCAACAAGTTTTAACTTTGTTTTTTGTCCCTTCCTTACACATTTCTGTCTATAATTTTCACTGAGCTCACACTATTTTACTTGCCAAACTGCATAATTTTTTAATTCCAGCCTGTTTCACTTTCTGCTTTTGGTAACCATTCTGGGTAAAAATTCAGTGAGCAGTAACTATGCCATATCCCAAATCATACTTGCTTTAAGATTCCTCTGCCAAACAAATTAAATGTAATATGTTGCTTGCAATTCACCTCATTCAAGTTTACTTGGCATAAGAAAAGACAGGTAGATTGTTTGCCAGAATATAATATAAATGGTCTTTATGTCAGTTCCCAAAGAGAATCCTAAATGTTCTCTGGAAACTCATGGACATACTTTTCCCATCCACGCTTGTATCAAGAGTTTCCTCCCCCTAATGGTATGCAACCCACCATATTCTGCTTACTGTTTTTAATTCTTCTATAGTTGGTTGTTTCAAAGTCTTCAAAATTCCTGAAACACCAGTTTAAATGTGAAGAGCAACATTGGTAGGTTTCTGGCAATAATGACCCAAAACCCCATATCAAATATTGAATTAATTGTTGTTATGTGGCTGCAACCAAATTCATGAGAAGAAACCACTTAAGGAGGACATAATTCTATTTGCTCTTATTTTAAGAAAACACATTTTATGTTGGGAAGTACACAGCAGAAAGAATGTCTGAAGCTAAGGCAGGAGAAAAGTATTGCTTCTTGCTCATAGCTGGACAAATCAAGAAGCAGAGACAGGAGAATCCAATGTTAAGTGATTTTCTCCTTTATGCAGTCTCAATCATTCCACCCAGGACTCCAGGCCATTGGATGGTGTCACCACACTAAGGGTGGATCTTATCTTCTCAAGTAATTCATTGTGGAAACATCCCATGAACATAAAAAGATATGATTCACTAATGTTCTAGATGTTCCTAAATCTAATTAAGTTAATGATGTAAATAAATCATCACAACAAAGAATTCTAAAAGTTGAGTAAACAAATTTGGCAAATGAAAATGGATCAAAGTCCTGAATACATATTTTATTTAAGAAAATAGATAGATGAAAATTCAACACATAAAAATATATGCATTGAATATTACTAGAGAACTGCATGATTATTATCAATGAGATAATAATCCAAATGCATACTAATAAAACCCCAGAAGACTGGATTAAATTTAACTTCAGAAAAAAAATACACATTGTTGCTGTGAATGAAAAAAAATGGCACAATTACATTTCATACATTTGCAGTATATTATGAAATTACTTACACCTTTACTATCTACTCAGATGTTCAGCACTTTGGTATTTACTTCAAAGACTGATAGCTTAATTCAACCCAAAAATAGCACTTGAATATTCACAGTAAATTTACTATGATGCCCTTCAGTTAAAAAAAAAAAAGACAGTCCATGGTATACACACAGTGCTATTGTTTGGCATTAAAATAAATCACCTTTCTAACCACAAAACATTATGGAAGAAATAAATGCACATTATTAAATGAAATAAATCAATCAGAAAATTGACATATTATATAATTCTAAATATGTAATATTTTAGAAAAGATAAAACAATGTAAACAGCAAAATGATTAGTGGATAACATGGTTGAGAGTGAGAAAACAAAATGAATGGGTAAAAACGACATTACTGGTAAAACAATTACTTTGAGAATTATTGGTATATACACACAAACATACACACACACACACATATATATATTTAGTCTGTATATTCATTTATATATATTATGTATATTAATCGTATATATACACACACATATATATTACTAGTATATCTGCAATGTGGCACATTATCAAGTTTGAACCTGTCATAAACTATGGACTCTTATGTAAGTTGTCATGATTTGTCAATGTAAAGCCATGAATAGTCAACATTATACTACTTACTGTGATGCTCCTAACACTGTGTATAAGACCCAATTCATTATTCAAGTTTGAATGAGACTAGTCAACTTGCACAACATAATGCTGAAATCTGTTCATTACAAAAGTTGCTTCCTAAAATGTCTGATTTCATCTCTCACACAAAAAGGGTAAATATTTTCTGTGGACTTTTCTATATATCTGGATTGCTAGATGACATGTAATTGGCAGCACAAAGTTCACGTCGGAAGACATTCATGGTTTCATCACTGAAGTATTTCATTATTTCATGCAGGTTAATTTCTTAGGTTGACAAATATTTTTAAAAGCTTAAGATAGACTTTTGTAATTATGCATAGCCACCTGCTCTGAGTCATATATTTAGTTAGAACAGAAGCCTACAGATACACAGTTTTTTGATTTGGACGGAATTCTGGCCTAAATCTGTCACATAATTTCTAAGTAGTTTTATACACAGAACAGCCTGAATCACAGTCCAAATTACTGAGGAAAAGTCACTAGCAAAGCTGGAAGCTAATGTCTCCAAGTCAGTCCATTTATAGAATAGCTATCTAGCAACAGAATCAATGTAAGAGAACCATAGATGTGAAGAGAAGAGATGCCTTTCATCTGTAGCTTACTGGTCTTCATATATATAATTTTATATTAAATAATAATTTTAGTTCCAAGGAAAAATACAGAAATAAAGTGTAAAACAAACATGTGGATAAATACATTCTGGTTTCTCAGGATCATCCAAAACATTAACCAATCCTGACGTATTTTTTTCAAAATAACTTCAACTACAAAATACACATTGAAACGTGGTTTATACAGAAAAATATGAAAGCAGTTAATATGTGAAGAATATTCCTTACAATATTTTTCATTTCAAAATTCTTTAAATTTATACTTTAGAATCTCAGAAAAAAATATTTACTTAAAATATTTTGCTTTCTTTTCAATGTTTCTCCAAATCTCTGAAAGCCAAAATTTAGTAATAGATAAGACAGCATCATTTCCATCTGCTGAAGACTATCCTTCATATTTTAGTGTTCACTAAGATATCCTATTTTACTTAGTAGGTGATAAAGGTGTTGATTTCTTTTGAAAAATGACAAAAACAACAAATCATATGGCTTCTTTTTTATTTAAATGAAGGTCCTTGGCATATTAGGCAAGATAAAGAAACAAAACCTATTCAAATTATAAAATGCATTAAAATATATTTACTTGGATACACCAATGTCTTATACAAAGCACTAAAGATTCCACCAAAAAGTTAGAAGTGATAATTACATTGAAGTTGAAAATGCAAAATCAACTTTTATAATTCATCAGTATTGCCATACACAGATACTGACTAATAAAAATTGAAATAAGGAAAAACAAATTACATTTATATTTGCTATAAAATAATATAGTTTAAAATAAATTTAGGTGCAGCCTCCCATGTGATAGCTATAAATATGTCACAACCTGATAAGATAATGCATGAATACAAGACTTCTTTCTGTTTATTTTTGTCTTTTCCAAATTTATTGTTCCCAATGTGCAGATCATGTTTCTCTTGGTCAAATTTTATTCATTTTTAATAAGTTCCGTGGTATTAGTGATCTTTTATTATATTAAAAAGTCCCGTAACATAGTCACTTAAGCAAGCAAATTATTATTTCACAGTTTGATGTTTAGCTAGATGGTTTTAAGTCAGTCTTCATGAGGTGATATTAAAAATGTTAGCTTGTTCATCTAAGGATTTAGAAGAGTTGGCAGATTCCTTTCTAACATGGCTCTTTCATTTGACTGTTAATATAGAACTTTAGTTCTTTGTTGCTATGGGCATGATACCTCACTTATCACCAAATAGACCTCTCTGTTAGAGCCACATGAGTGTCCTCATGACATGAAAGCAGCTGAATGGTTTCCATCAGAACAGACAATTCAAAAGAGCGAAGTAGATCACTTGTATGACTTAGCTGATGAGAAAGAGTGAGAATTAAGCACACTCTTTCCTGCAAACTGTATCATTCATAGAAGTTCTTTAGGCTTGGAAGTCCAGTAACATGACTTCTTGTTTTTATGCATGGTGAAACATTCTTCTTTTGGTGAAATATGCTCAAATTTTGAAAACTGAACTTATACCTCTTTTCTTTAATACACTCAATGTGATCTGAAATTACAGCATAAACAAGCCAGTTTCTATCCCAATACCAGAAGGACAACCATATCTTTCATTTTCACATACTCTGTGTTAACTAAACAAAACCTGCAACTTGGAGGGAATGGAAATGGTATTGTGATTTGTTCTCATTCAGCTTGCACCTGCAATGCAGTATTATCTCTGAGTGATGCTTACATACGTTGTTCAGGATATTATAGTTAGATGTAGCCCTGTGGCAAGGAGGTAATCATATTGATTTTTCACTACTGCAGCAAATACTCTTGTGTCCAACTGCTAAGCTTTGGCAAAATATAAATAAAACCACAACTATCAGATCTGCTGTGGAAGCAAGATTTCAAGTGTGTTCAGATCATCTACTGCAAGGTCATTTCCAACAGCACTGTCCTCATAAGTGGTGTATATTGGATAATGTTTGCAGTTTTCCAAGCTTTCCACTCAGTGGTTATTTTTGGGCTATTTTGTTCCAGACTATTTTTGTAAGTGACAACACAATATATAAAGGAGAAACTTGTTTTTGTATAACAACATATAAGCAGTATGTTTGCTTCTTCTTGCAAAAGGAAAATAATTTAAAGTTAATATGGAAATTGTTTTTTTTATTTCCTAAAAAAATAAATAACAAAATGTTTTTAGATAACTCAATGAAATACATGTTTTACAAATGGAAGATATTTTATCACTTTTCTAAATAAAATATATTATAAATACAATCAGTAAAGACATCTTCTGTTGATTCTAAATGTTGTTTACAATTGGATGTTTTTGTACTCTAGGGATTTTGTTTAATTTATAGTAAACAATAGTTCTTGATTTCATTGGGACAGGAAAATATGAGCATAATTGAACTACTTGACCTCGGGGGAGACTTTGCTCTAGAGGAGGTGGGAATGGGGGGTGGGCTGGGGGTAAGGGGAGGGGGGCAGGAGGGGGGAGAACAAGGGAATCCCTGGCTGATATGTAGAACTGAATGGTATTGTAAAATAAAATAAAATAAAATATAAAAAAACTTTAAGCCGGGCGGTGGTGGCGCACGCCTTTAATCCCAGCACTTGGGAGGCAGAGGTAGGCGGATCTCTGTGAGTTTGAGGCCAGCCTGGGCTACCAAGTGAGTTCCAGGAAAAGGCGCAAAGCTACACAGAGAAACCCTGTCTCGAAAAACCAAAAAAAAAAACTTTAATCTTTAAATCAACTAGTTTGTCTGTATTACAAAAGAAATGTTTTTTATAAAATATTATTTCTATGATTTTATAAAAAATTATTTCTATAAAACAATATTTCTAAAAAAATATTGCTAGTTTTTGCTCAGGCTATCAATATCAGCCTACAATGATTCAAACTTCATTTTAAATATTAGAAGTTAAATTGGCTCCTGTATTCATCCAATGCCTGTTTCAAACATAAAACACAGGGGTAAAAATGAAAATCCATGCTTGTTTCTCTTCAGCAACTTCTCGTGCTATTCTGGCTCACTGAAGTCTATTCTTCATAGTAGCTGCTGCCCCCACTGTGGCTCCTATGTCTTCCCTTAACTGTGCTAATCAAATCCACCCATGTGGGACACCGATCTGCTTTCCCTAATCCTGATCTGTGTGGTCTATGTCTTTTCTCCTCCAGTTCATTTTTCTTCTTCTTTCTTTTTCTCCTCTTATTTTCTCAATTGAGATTCCCTCTTTGCAGATGATACCTAGTTGGTGTTAGGCTATTATTAAAAACTAGATATCACACTCTCCCAACTGCTCCTAGATCCACTTCCACCTTTCTACACACCCAAATATCTCTTCTCTTTCTCTCTATTTGTCTCTCTCTGTCTTATCTTCTATCCCTCCTCCTCCCTCTCCTCCTCCCTCCCTCCATCCATCTCTGTCACAGTCCCTATCTTCTGTCTGTGTCTGCCTCTCAAACCATTGAGTCTAGTTTACTCTGGCCAACAACTCTTGAGTGGGAGGCCTATCCTGGAGTGTGGTCTATATACCAGAACTCATACCATTAAAGAACACTGAATGTCCCTCTGCCAGAAGCAAACAAATGCCAATAGTTCCTTGGCTAGTGGTGGGATTTCCCCCTCTAACCCCCATACTGGGATTTTGTCTGGCTTAGCTTGCACTGATCTCATGGATCCTGTCACAATTGATGTGAGTTTATACTTAGAACTGCCCAATTGTGCTAAGAAAACACTACTTCTTGAAGTCATTCACCACTGCCAGCTCTTAAAATCATTATGCCCTCAGTACCCCCCTCAAAAAAAGTCACTGAGCCTTGAGGGGAGAGGTTTGATATGGATGACTCATTTAAGGTTGAACAATCTAAAACCTCTTATGATATACACGGTGACCAGTTGTGGGTGTCTGTGTTAAATACGAAATGGAAATTTAATACAGTCGAAGCTTCCTAAAATTGCATATACATGTACATGCACATATACATGTAAGAAAAGTAGTTTAAATGAAGTCACTCCATAATAACAGGAAAATACCTTAAACAGACAATACATGATACCAAATAAAAATTCCAGTACCAAGAATAGGCTCCCTCATTTTGAATTTTTGGCCAATAAGGTCATAAAGATCCACAAATACCACAAGAAATGGACACTGCTCTTGGTTATCTTACCATACTTGAGAGTAAGAGGTTATGCTGGGAGCTGGAGAAACAGCCCAGGGCCTGAGAACATTAGCTCCTTTTCCAGGGGTTCTGGGTTCAATAGACAGCACCTACATGGTGGCTCACAACTGACTGTAATTCCAACCACAGATCTATTGCCCTATTCTGGCCTATGCTATCATTGCACACATGTGGTACACAGATATATATACAGATAAAATATTTATATATGTAAAATTATAAAATAAAAATACATTATTGCTGAGGATACTACATGCTTGAGTCGGAAACATGGGGAAATCAAGTGGGTACTGTCATCTTGGAAATTTCATCTCTGTTGCATAGATTTCATACTACTTGAAGGTTCTATGCATGCAATCAGAGGAGAAAAGTAATCATCGATCTCACCCAGCCATGAATACTGGGATCTAAAAAAATACCAACCTGCCAGGCAAGCCAGGTCCATGGGTGCAAGACTGGTACAAATGTGAGTGGAGTAACCCACCACTTTCTTACTGGATTTAAGGCCTACTCCATGAGATGAAGTTGATGCCTGGCACAGTTAATGGAGTGAAACCGCTGTGTGGCTAGCTAGGTCATATGCCCCAGGAAACCAGCTCCTAATATCCTGCTAAGTTGATATAGTATTAAAAATACTCCAAACAACATATAGCTTTAGAGAGAAAAAAGTGCATCTCTCAACCCTCATAAGAGATGCTTCCTTTTGTTGAAATAATAATTTTAATGATGCACACCCAGCATAAGCCTTCCATTTGATTGTATTGGAAGAAAGATGGAACACCTTGGACAATCTGTGCTTGGAAACAGGATTCCCAAAAGAAACTCTCTTTAAAGAAATCATGGAAGTCACTGATGGGATACATGATGAAACTCCCCAAGACAAAGAGATATTGATGTATGTATTTATTATGATACATAGAAAAGTAATGAACATGCTCTCTTGCGAACTTTTTGGTGGCTGCATACTCTCGGGCTGAAATGAGTGCTTATGTAACCCTGAAGAATGTACAAGTTATGAGCAAAATTTTTTCGTGTACCTATGTGTGTTATATATGCATATACATATGTATGTTTATATATGTGTATGCAAGTGAGCATGCGTATGTGTGTGGAAGGTCAAGACTGACAATAGTAGTCTTCCCTGATCAGTATCTACCATATTTATTTCTTCAGGATCACTCAATTTAACCTAGAAATCTCTAACACACACACACACACACACACACACAATAT
>CABHPH010000883.1:57639-68602 GCA_902168325.1 Peromyscus nudipes
TGGCCAAACACCCTAATTGTCATGCTAGAAACCCCATCCAATGACTGAGGGAACTGAATGCAGATATCCACGGTCAGGCCCCGGGTGGAGCTCTGGGAGTCCAATTGGCGAGAAGGAGGAGGGTTTATGAGAGCAAGAATTGTTGGGACCAGGGATGGATGGAATACAGGGACAAGTGGCCAAACGAAGGGAAACACATGAACTGTGAACCAATGGCTGAGGGGCCCCCAACTTGATCAGGCCCTCTGAATGGGTGAGTCAGTTGATTGACTTGATCTGTTTGGGAGGCATCCAGGCAGTTGGACCGGGTCCTGTGCTCAGTGCATGAATTGGCTGTTTGAAACCTGGGGCTTAGCAGAGACCCTTGGCTCAGCCTGGGAGGAGGGGACTAGACCTGCCTGGACTGAGTCCACCAGGTTGATCTCAATCCTCGGGGGAGTCTTTGCCCTGGAGGAGATGGAAATGGGGGGTGGGCCAGGGGGAGGGGGGCGGGGCGGGAGGGGGGAGAAAGGGGGAATCTATGGCTTATATGTAAAGTTGAGTTATATTGTAAAATAAAATAAAATAAGTTAAAAAAACTGTTTGCTTCAATTGCCTAGATAGTCAAAACCAAGGTGCTGGGAAATTTGCCTAAATTTTCCAAGCAGTTTCTTTCATCTCTAAGTTGATTCGGCTGTGCAAACATAAGGCCTGAATTGTGTAGTGTTTGTATTCATAGGGAAAGCAAGAGACTTTGCTATCCTCACCACTAAAATGAAAAAAAAACGGAACAAAACAAACAAACAAACAAAAACAAAGGCTTTCCATGTGTTTTAAATGACACAGGTAATTTTGATTCTCTATTTGTCTGGATTTCTAACACACATTCTGTATTGATATACATATTTTGGAAAGTGCGTGTCATAGGAGAAGGCAGCAAGCTTAATAACAAATGCCTTCCTAATTTGTCAAGCACTCTGTAGGGTCACACAAGTCATAGCAACATTGTAGAGTGGAGAGTAGAGTTGTCTGGAATATTTCTGAGGAATAACAGGCAGAAACAATTAGCATATAGTCCTCAGCAAACACAGAAGAAAAAAATTATGTTAGAACACAAGGAAGAAGGAGACCAAGAAAACATAATAGAATAATGAGACTAACATCATGGTAGCTGACAATAAACAATCAGACAAAGTACCATGAGGTTCTTTGTTTCTTGGTTGTGGTGCTATTTTATTTGTGACCTAACAAATAAAACTTATCTGGGGAACAGAGGACAGAGCCAGCTGCTAGATTAGACATAGAGGCCAGACAGTGTAGACACACACAATTTGATCCTATCACTCTGGAGGCAGAGGTCTGTCTGGATCTCTGAGTTCAAGGCCACACTGGAAACAGAGACAAGCAGTGTTGGTACACACTTTTAATCCCAGTAATTGAGATTTCATGTCTTTGCTTGGGAAGGACACATGCCTTTAATCCCAGGAAGCGATGGCAGGAAGCAGAAAGGTATATGAGGCAAGAGGACCAGGAACTAGAGGCTTTTAGTGGCAGTTCCACTGAGACCTTCAGGGGTGAGGACTCAGAGGCTTTCAGTCTAAGGATTCGTGGAAATAGGATTGACTGAAGAGTTGGTGAGGTGAGGTTGGCTGTAGCTTGTTTTGTCTCTCTAATCTTTGAGAATTTACCCCAGTATCTGGCTCTGGGTTTTTTCTATTAATAAGACTGTTTAGCAATTTGTGTTATACTTGGTCCTTGTTTCAATCTTTCTGTCAAAGCAGGTATGCTTAAGATTTTGTTTTCGCTGATTATTACCAATTCCCTTTTTATTGGTTTCCATTAAAAAATAGCTAACAAGTGAAGGGGTAAAATATTTAAATGTGTAATGAAATTACCAGTTTTCAGTATACAAGAAGGAAGAATTTAAGAGAAATGTATTAATTGTAGACTTTTCTCTGGGTTATTTTGTAATATGTAATTAAGTCGTGTTTTTATTTACTTGAGCTTCTATTTTTCTGCAAAAGAGAGCTTTTAGGCTACTTATTTGAAAATCCCAAATGCCTGATTCCAATCTTCTCATCTTATTTTCATACTGGCAATACTTCAACATATAGATCCCAGTCTAGGGAGGATAATATATTGAGGTCATATTATAAATTATTTTAATCAAGTATTTCATAATGCAGGGACCTCACAGTTGGCTTGATACCCAAAGAACAACTTCTCAGCAAAAAAAAAAAAAAAGATATTTACTTTCTCTAGAGGAACAAAGAGCAGGTAATAAGAGGCAAAAACAGGTGATAGAGTATTAGAGATCAGGGGAAGGAAACACGTGGTGGTGTGGAGAGGGATATTTGTCCCAGAGGGACAAAGGAATGCCTTTGGATAGAGAGGAGACAGATGTGGCCCATATGCAAATAGCAGTTTATAAAGGTAAAAGGGGAAACCCCATGTTATGAAGAAATGTATAATTTTGATTGGACAGTTTAAATAGGGTATCAACAAGGGGGCATTTGATTGCTGAAATTCAATACTTTGATAGCCTAACCTGAGCAGACAATCTCGGGAGAAGGAAGCGGTCAAATAAGGGTATAGACCAGGCAGAGGGAATGGGGGAGAAGGGCAAAGACTGCCAGAACCATGTTTGCCATGCTCTGGCCCACTAGAGTCCCTTAGACCTTACGGCATTTAAAATATTAATGAAAGAAAACAACGTTATGAAAACAACTCTAAAGTGTGTAATTCTTAATTTTCAATATTGCCATTTTTTAATTTAGGGCTTATAGGTAACCTGAGTGAATGAAGTCTTGCGTGAAAGCATTGTTGACATGGGCACAATTATGTCAAGAACCCTAGCTTCAGACCCACCGGAAAATGTAAAATCTTTTCCCACCAAGGTCAGGCTTGGAGGGGTGGCAATATTGATGGTTTATGCAGAAAATGTCCACCATAGTTTTCTCTACCTGAATATTTTTAGTTCAAGACTGCTCCCCTGCAGTGACATCTCCTACCTGTCTCTTTGATCTAGTTGCATAACTTAAAAACCAATGCCTTGTTTATTTTTATATAATAAATCTGTCTGCTTGTTCAACTGTGTGCCATAACACCATCTTTCTCTCTACCTGTACATAATAAACAATTGAGCCTCTAGGATATTGTGGTTTCTCCCAGTCTGCCAGACCTCTGCTTCTACATATGTCCATATTTCTGTGTGTCTGTCTTTCTGCCTTTTCATTATTACCTTGTAGCCCCTATTCAGTCCATCCCTTGAGCTGTGCTAGAACTCAGAACTGGGCTTTAGAAAACTTCTTCCTGTTTATGAATGTCTTTTTCATTGTCTATGTCATACTTTAAAAATTCTTTTTTCTCATTCAGTGTGTTTAAAGGATTTCCTATGACAATATCGTATATCTACGTTTCATAAATAGAATGAAAGTACGGTAACTTAGTAGCTACCAAGTCCTGAGAAGTTTTAACACCTGAGATAATCTTAATCATTGTTATCTCATACATCAGAAATGCTTCTCCTCATGTACTTTCTATGGTGCATTTTTGGAAGGTTTCCATTGCTAACAAAAGTTGCTGCTGATCAGGGCACAAACAATTTAGCTGGCAAAAACAATTCAAAACAAATGAGGGACCCAGTTCTATGGGTCTATGCACAATTTCACTGGAGACAAAGGCTTTCCATGGCAGTTAGGGAGGGATCTCTTCCTGCTTGTTTTTAGGTTTTTAGTCTGTTTTCAATAGAAGAATGATGATTTCTCAAATCTTACTTCCCACAAACATCACATGTGTGTTCCCTGCCAAAGCATCACTGAGAGAGGCTATGCACTTGGATAGTAGTTTTCTTTCTTCTGATTCTCCTTGAGAATAAGAACATATACATATTTATGATGTGGCTTCATTCATTTAGGAATCAAAAATAGCTACATAATAAAAGCAATGATGCATTTGAAAATGAATAGCAAATATCATTGCCCTTAATGTGGATGCATGCTGATAACCCTCAGTTCCCTAAGCTTTAAAGGAAGCTTCCAGATCTCATCTGCCTCCTAGGACAAGATATTTAACTTTGTGGCAATTAAACTGAATTTAAGAATATATGACATATGAACAATTACACTCAGAGAGGCCTATCATTATAATAAGTTCCCTGGCATTTTTAACAGTTTTAGACAGTGGAAATTTTTAGGAAAATATGAGCACCAAAGCCACACTTGGCACGAAATGTGCGTACTGAGTGTTTCATTTTTATTTATTTATATCATACTCTGGTACTTTGATTGGTTTTATTCATGTTTCCTTAGAATAATTATCTGATGACAACATGTTTTCTTTCTAATTTTTTCGTTCATCTCTTATCTTTGTATAGATGTAACTTCATTTGAAAATTAATAATAGGAAGGGCTAAAGTGTTTCTTAAAGCCATTTGTCTTAAGTACAAGGCTTAGCTTGCTAGGGGCCTGCTCCAGTGCTTAACAGGTTCCAGAGAGGACAAAAGGAGTAGGCAAAGGAAGAAGTGAGTCAGACCATGGTGATGGCGAGAATCTTGCAGTCTGATTAATTAACAGTCAAAGTGCTTCTTTATTTATATAGAATTCAGTAAGCAGGGCTAGATTCATGTTATTCCAAAACATAGTGTTATTCCAAAACATAGATCATATCGTCCTTGTTTTTGGACACCTTTCATTTCCTCTTACTTATCATTTAGTCATCATTGATAAATAGTATTATCTTTTACAAACATTTTTACTTATCAACCCCATAACCCAATTTTTAAGAATCCAGAGGTGTATGACAGCCTGTTCTCAAGCTGGTAGCTCTTGTGGTTTCAAGATTGCTAGACAGAAAGAAAATCTCAAAGCCAACCTGGGCAGATTGCCATGTCCTAGACAATGGATTATAACTCTTAATAGTGAGAGTGCCCAAGAAAAATATCCTCAGGCCAAAGCTGCTGCAGTTATTATTTAATTCCTGATGAAATACAATGTTTATATTTTATAGAATATGTTTATATGTCTAATTCTGCCCTTGTTTTGTTCCTTGGTCATATGACACCACAGTGGATCTGCACAAGTTCACTTTTCTAAGAAAGGGAGGCCTTGATACTTCATTCTTTTATCATGTTTCCATACCATTCTTTGTTCATCAATTTAAGTCTCTGGGTAGGGTAGAGGTAACTTCAGCTAATCTAACTTTGTTGCTGTACGTGCCTTGTAATTGCCTGATGTATAGTAGGAAGAGGCTTGTAATCTGATCTGCATCCAACTCCTCTAGCCCACTGAATCTTGATGACCTTTTTAAGGTTACTTTGTTTTGATTATCTTGTTCCTGAATAAGCACAGGGGCAGATGTTTCAAGAATACTTCATGACCTCATAAAAAGATCTCTGGTTTTTTTATGTGCGTCATAGCCTCTAAGATGTAAGGAATACTTTCAAGTAGATAAGCATATCCCCCTAAAAGCAGAAGGCATAGAATGCTCAGGACTTTCCTGGGGAAGCTTAGAAGAAGTACTACTGGGAGAAGACATAAATAATCCATAAAAAATTTTCCATCAATCCAATATCCCCCAAATTGCCCAAATATTAAAAGTACTCCCCCCAGGCATGCTACATGTAGAGATCACAAACAAAAGTGATACAATGGCCACCATGCAACTTAACTTCACTGGATCTTTGTCAAGCAGCTGTGCTGGCATGATGATTTTTACTGTTTCTATCAGATATGGCTGAGCCATTAGCTGACTAAATAAAATGGAAGTTTGAATTCTGAGTTTTGAACAGATATTTTTTTTTAATTTTCTACTCTCCAATGAGTATATATGTGGTCATTTGCTCTATTCAATGGATGTTTTATAGTTGAGCTCAATCATCTATGGTTATATTTTATAGATACATCCCATAGATCTATTACATACTCTCATGGAAAACTTGCTTCTCATATGGAATACTGTCCAAAGTAAATGTATTCATTCTTAGCAATTAAGTTATTTTATTCATTTTTACGTAATGATTGCTTTCTATCTAACACAATACAACCACATCCCTGGGACACATTGAAAGTAGTGCTGTGAGGAAATATGTAGCTCTAACTGCCTACACTAAAAGAAAAAAAATTAGAAAGAGCACAAGCAAATAGTTTCATGATGCAACTCATAAAGTTGGAAAAACAAGAACAAAACAAATACAAACCCAGTCTATAGCAAGTAATAATAAAAATCAGAGCAAAAATCAGTGACGTATAAACAAAGAAAACAATACAGAAAAAAAATATGACACTGGATCATTGCACACTCAGGCATATAGCAAGACAGAATGGGGCCGTCTCTCCACCACTGTCCAGAGAATCCCTGCCTCATGGAAATCCACAACTAGATTTGAGCATTGTGAAAGCTGCAGGCTTGTAAGAAGTGCTGTCCCACTTTTCTCTTACCTCTGAATGCTGAATGTCCTCCTACAGACAGGGAATGTGTGACTTAGTCCTGCTAAACTCATGCCCTGTGCCATGGCCTGCTGTTTTCCGGGGAATGAACTTCCGCCTACTTCATGGATATACAAGCTTGTCCTCTGTTTCTCTCTTTAAGATTATGTCTGTTTTCTGTTATGACTCTTTCCTCTTGGTTTACACAGAGGAAACCTTTTGTCTTCTTTTATATGGAAGGCAATATCTATGTTTTAAATAACATAGGTACTATAGAGGAGAAAAGTTAGTCTAGAACATGGTGAATTATCCTTGCGTATTTCAGCAAACAAACTTTTTGTCACATTTAAGGAAGCCCCAAATTCAATAAAGAAAAGATATTTAATAAAATTAGAAAAATAGGGAAAAGTCATGACCAAAAATTCCAAAGGTCAAAGTAATTTATAAAATAATCATCTTATGAAAAGACACTCAAATCAATAAAACATAATGTGGAAATTACTTATGTGGACCATTAAACATGTGGTCCAACTGCCAACAAAATGATTTATTGGTCATATTTTCATAGAACAAAACTATATATCCCATTCTTAAATTTTGTATGGCTACATATATACAACTTTGAATTTCATATATAAATTTCACAAACATAATTTTATAGTTAGACATACAGAAAGGTAATAATCTGTGAAGTATAGACAGGTAGATGATAGACTGAAAGAGAGATGATGGATGATAAATATATAAAAGATAGATAGATAGGTAGATATGTTATAGATAGATAGAAAGAAAGAAAGATAGATAGATAGATAGATAGATAGATAGATAGATAGATAGATAGATAGAGAGATAGATAGATAGATGATATATAGAGTGATGGTTTGAATGTAAATGGCTCCCACAGAGTTACATATTTGAATGCTTGGCCCTAAGTGGAAATATTTGAAGAAAACTAAGTATGGCCTTGTTGAAGTAGATGTATCACTGAGGGTGGGCTTTTAGGTTTCATTTTACCCCCACCCCAACTGCCTGGTGTCTGTGATTCAGGATATAAAGCTTTCAGATATATCTTCAGGACCATGTCTGCCTGTGTATTGCTGCACTCTCCCCATGATAAAAATAGACTAACCCTCTCTGAAACTATGAGCAAATCCTCAATTATATGTTTCCTTTCATGAGTAGCTTTGGTCTTGTTGTCTTTTCACAACAGTAGAACCATAACTAAGACAGATGTAGAATCAGACTGCTGACCAAATAAATTCTCTATGTCTGAAGCTATGGCAATGCTTTCGTTATCTTCTCAGCATTGTATTATGACTTCATTCCATTCTACTATCTTGTCTGTAGATTCTCGATTGGTTTAATCAAGTAAGACAGAAGATTTGGGGGAACATTATTTTGGCATAGGTCATTGATCTTGACTGTGTGCTCTGTGTTGCTTATGCTAAGTATTTATATTTTCTGTGTTGTTATGTATCTTTATGTATCTTTCTTCCTGTGTTAAATACTAAGTAACCTTCCTTACATCATTTTCCTTTTAAAATTTGTTTTAATGAATGATGTCTATCAATTTCCTGGTCATATAGATTGAATTATTTTCTTAAATTGAGAATAGATGGAGATGAATCTTTCCCTCTGATTCAGTCTTTTTTTTGTTCCAGATGTTACCAGCTTTGCCCATGGCAGGCTTGTCCACTGTCTCCCTTCCAAGCCAACTAGACTTCTCAATGTTCCCTGCTATTCTAGTAGTTGATGTGTCTCTGCTGCTGCTGGTGAGTGTGTGTGTGTGTGTGTGTGTGTGTGTGTGTTTGTGTGTGTGCATGATGTGTGTGCATGTATGTGTGTTTGTGAGTGTGTGCATGTGTGTGCTGGAAGTGCTCAAACAGTGCCAGTTGACTAAAGACACTCTTCTCTTGTAATGGGGCTCATATTCACTAACCTTTACTTTATTAGTGAGTTCCTAGAAGGACTAAAGAACCACCTGGGTGTTTCAGAACAAAGAAAAGTAAAAGGCACCTAGAGACAAAAAATCCTAATGTTTGCAGAATACATCTTGGGTGACATGACATTTCACTGAAAAAGCAGATGTACTATTTGGAAAGCCACACATGGCTTGGCTTTATAACATATAACATTCAATCTTTCTTTCTAATTATTCAATCCATTACTACTGCAACTACATTCTTCCAACAAAGCATCACTGTTCAAGGGTTGGGTTTTTGTTGTTAGAAAGTCCAGGTTAAGTCTGATTTTCCCACCATTTCGGTTTTTTCTCCCCCAGACTCTCCTCTAATTTGTAACAACAGAGTTAACGAGGAGAGGTTTTAAATCAAAACGTGGAATATTTTTTTAAAAACCAATCCATCCACACAGTAATAGAACTATGACCCTTTACTCATTATTTCATTAACCATGTACATTATGTGGCTAGACTAAGTAATGCAGCCAGTAGTGCATCAAATGTTGAACATAGTATAATTTGAAAGAAAAAAAAACAGCACTGGTGCTTAATAAGTACTTAACCTATGAAAAATGCATACTTCAAAATTTTGTTACTACCAATATTTTATGTCATATATATTTTCACACTAAACTAAATGAATATTAACAATAGCTTAACTGTACTGTCAAACGTAAATCTTTAGGTTGGGATTCAACAGGCACTTTCTGGGTAAGCCTGACAGTCTGAGCTGGATCCCTGGTGCACATGTAAAGGCAAGAGAAAACCTGCTCCATGTAGATGACCTCTGATCTCCACATACATGAGTGTCACCACACTCCAGCACTGAAAACACACACACACACACACACACACACACACACACACACACACACACCACAACACACTAAATAAAATTTAGGAAGAGAATCTTTCTGTTATAGCATATGGGTTATTTTCAGTTTAAGCATGCTTTACTGGTTATACTTAGATTAAATCTTTCGTACATGATTTTTATTACACTAAGTTTTTAAGGTTTTAGGAGCTGTAAAGAATATGCTTTTGGAGAAAAGTGATGATAACATAAAGGGTAGGAACAGGTCTCTTTTTTTAAGTCCTTTCTCAAACATGTACAAATTATTGGTAAGTTGCATTGATTCTTTGACACAGCATAGTGAACTGGAAGGCACAGTCTACAAACATAGAGAACTAGCTTTAGACCTAGACTGCTCCTCTCAGGGGATGTTAAACTGAAATTTCCCCTGCATTCATGCAACCCATGCTCTGTTTTCTATTTAATTGAATACTACACTTAGACTAATTGCTGTAACTCGTTAATTTTTTGCTGTTAGAATTCAGGTTTTCCAAAGAGTTTCATGAAGTCACAGAGGATTCCAACTTGTATTTAGAAATGGAGCCTGGGGCTAATGTTCTACTGATTGAATCAAAATATTTTACTTAAGTGCACTTTCAAAATATGCTTTCTAAAATGTGTATTATTTATTGTACATACAATATGAAATGAGATGTTTAACATTGTCATGGCTTTACAAAAAAAAAACCTCATACCTGTTCTTATCATTAATAAGTTGTATTTATAGATGTGAATAAATATTTTTTGTATATTGAATTTTATAGCATAATGCTTTTATGTAGGATATCTTCCGATTGATAGGTATAACACAAATTTATAGAGATTGACTTCACATATAAGGGGAAAGTTAAATTCATTTAATTAAATTTTGTATCTTAAATAATAGTATAATTAAGATATATTCTGTCCGGATGGAGGGATGGCTCAGTGGTTAAGAGCACTGGCTGCTCTTGGAGAGAATCTAAGTTTGATACCCAACATGCACATAGTACCTCACAGCTGCCTGTAACTCCTGTTCTAGGGGGTCTGATACACTTTTCTGACCTCCATAGTGACCAGTGACACACATGATGAAGAGTTACATGCAAGACAAAACATTTATCCATTTAAAATAAACAAAGATAGAAACAACTCTGTTTCTCTCCTTGACTGAATCAATCGTGTGTAGTCCAGTGTGGCGTTGAACTCACAGAGATCCAGACCGATCTCTGTTTCCTGAGTGCTAGGATTAAAGGTGTGTGCCACCTCTGTCTGGCCTCTATGTTTAATCTAGTGGATTGTTCTGTCCTCTGATTTTCAGGTAAATTTTATTAGGGTATACAATATATCACATTTCCCTTTTTTGTCTAAAATAATAAAAGAAGGTTATAACTAATATAAGAAAAACTTTATACAATAAGTATATACAAGATGTAGTCAAAAATTACATTAACAATGTCCAGTTCATAAAAATTTGACACATTCAGAGAAAATACTCCATTATTTATCCTATTTTGATGAGTTCAAAATGTTGTACCTATTTTACTTTCTATCCTACTTGTATTAACAACAGAAAACTATCTTTTGACATCTTTCAAACATATACACTATATAACTCTTTAGTGAGTTTCTTTTCTGAATTCGTTAACAAGGAAAATTATAACTATAACTATCTAATCTTCAACTCCATCAGAGACCTAAGAAGGAAATAATATTAACTGAGTAATCAGGAAGTGTAAACAAGTGAATTCCAAAAGAGGTGAGAAA
>CABHPH010000884.1:0-11330 GCA_902168325.1 Peromyscus nudipes
GTAGACAGCAACTGCAGGAAACCTGCCACTGATGACATTCACACCCTGAACACACACACACACACACACACACGCACACGCACACGCACACGCACACGCACATGCAACCAAACAGGTAAATATTTTAAGATTCAAATATTAAACACTTTCTCTAAGACTGAAGTTCTAACCATTTTTTTTTACATTGGGTTTATGGTCCTCAGCAAGGCGAGAAAGAGAGCCAATGAAAAGTATACATATTTGGAAAGATGTATAACTGTCATCATTTATAGGCAGCTTGATTATCTACTTAGAAAATCCAAAGAAATCTACAAAGACGTCATTAGAAGTGTGAGCCTAGCAAAATCCATAAATGAAAGACTAATATTAAAAATCCATATTAAGAAGAAACAATTGGAAGTAAAAAGAACAGCATTTATAATATCAGCAGAATAGCAACCCCTTAGGAATAAATCTAATGAAAGATATGCAAGACCTCTACAGTGAAAATTTGAAACATTGCTTAGTGAAATTTAAAGTCATCTAAATTAATGCTTGCGAATTCAAGTTTATCATATTTCTAGGATTCTTACTGTCCTTAACCTGATAGTTGGTAAATTCCAGTCAAAATCTTAGGAAGCTATTCTGTATAAACAGACAAAATAAGCCCAAGATTCATGTGGAAATTCAAAGGTTTTAGAATAAGAAAAGTTGTGTTGTGTGTATGTGTGTGTGTGTGTGTGTGTGTGTGAGAGAGAGAGAGAGAGAGAGAGAGAGAGAGAGAGAGAGAGAGAGAGAGAGAGAGAGAGAGAAAGCGAGCTTCATATTCGGACTTACTGGTGACTGCACTTTCTGAGATAAGGAGATTGACCTAGGACCAAAAAGGCTGCCAGAGTAGAGCAGACGCCAGAAACCAATCCACAAATACGTAGTCCGTGATCCTTGCCAACTTGGCAGGTCAGCTGAATGGAGAAAGCAAGGTTTGTTTAACAAGTGTACCGTTGGGACAACTGGGTACTGCTATGGATAGAACACACTTTGCCCCATGTCCACACCACAAAACAAATGATAAACCTACATTATAACTCCAAGAGAAAATACAGGAATATCCACAACAGCCTCAAAGTAGGAAAGACTTCTGGGCCAAGGTGCAAATAGCCCAGACCACAGAGAGAAAACCCATATGACTTTGCCAAAATTAAACACATCTGCTCTTTGGAGCTATCAGCAGGAAAACGAATAGGTGAGCCACAGAACAAGGAAACCCTTGGGACACAAACATATGGTTGGGTTGAGAATTCATTTTCTAAAAAAAGAAAATCTATGATGGTGCTGGCGAGATGGCTCAGTGGGTAGAGTACTCACCAAGCAAGCAGGAGGACCTGAGTTTGGATCCCCAGCACCCTCATAAAAGCTGGGTACAGCTGTGTGCACCAGTAACCCAAAACTGGGTGACGGGAAGGGGCAGAAACGGGTTCGCTGGACAGCCAACCTAGGCAAAAATGTGAAAGACCCTGTCCCAAAAATTAAGATGGAAAAACACTGGTGGGAGAGATTCCAAAGTTTGCCTCTGGCCTTTATATGCTCCTGCATAGGCAAGTGCACCCCATCACACACACGCATATCACACACACACACACACACACACACACACACACACACACACACACACAGGAACTCAAGGACTATTACAAACCGCAAAGAGGAAAAAATCCATATACCGAGCAAAATATTTGAACTGACATGTCTCTAAAGGTTTGCAAGCGGCCAGTGTCACATGAAAACATACGGACACTGTCAGTCACCAGGGGAGGGTACATTCTAACACAGTTTGACAGCGGCTAGAGCAAAAGGATGCCAGCCACCTGGGCAAGGATGTGGAATGCCCACAGCTCCTAGGCACAGTATCTCCTCGTCAAGGCAGCCTGTAACTGAAATCCTTGTCATTTAAAATAGGTGAAAGCATACAGTCACACGAAGCCTTGAATCAGGAGGCTGTTACAGCTGTGATTATCAAAGCCCCAAACTAGAAATGAATCAGGTGTCTGTCCATCACCAGTAGGTAAAGGAACAGAATTTCTACAGTGCGGTCGTGCAGGCAGGACAGGCAGGTACACACGTGCAGGAAGATACAAGATGCTGGGCAGGTTTTCATCAGAGAATGTGTGTGATCCACAGTGACACAGCTGGACCAGAGCCAGGAGATCTTCCACTGGGTGATGTCTGGGTCCATTCTCAGCCAAACCACGTGTATACCTCAGTGTCTACCTCTTGAGAGATCAAATCAAGATAGGGCTGCTCTCTGAACAAAGGCCAGGCTCCAGGTGATCACATGGCCCTGGGCCCTGGACTTCCAGAACCCTCTCCAAGAACCCTCTCCTTGCTCTGCTCCATGTTCCTGTGTGGCACTGATTACAGCTCTTTAGACTGTCCCTTCTGGTCACTAGGAGCCACGGGGCAGCAGCCACTTTTGGCTGGGGAACTTACTCTAAAACACAACTGTGACCAGTTGTACCAGGGATGTGGACATAGCCAGGTCAGCCATTCTCTCCCAGGAGGTACATTCCTACTGGTAACCTGGTAAGAGAGGGCTCTCCAGCCTTGGTAAGAGGGGGGCTCTCCAGCCTTGGTAAGAGGGGGACTTTCCAGCTTTCCTTTTGGGGGCTCTGAGTATAGCTGTCCAGTGTGCTCCAGCTCTGGGTCTGCCGGACAACTGGGCCAGAAGTGAGGTTTGGGAGAGAAGCCGAGCAGGGAACCGGGGCTCGGTGGGGGGCCTCTTAGGTGAATATGAAATATCAGAGTAGATGGCCAAGGATGTGGGCCCTCATTGTCATGAGCTCAGGTTCTGGTCATGTGTCTGTGGGTGTCTTGTCTTTATGAGAGGGGTTTCTTGTAGATTCACTTGAAGACAGCGTTATGAGAGTCTGTTTGGGGGGAGGGTGAGTGACATCTGGAAACTGAAGACAGTATCCCCACCCTGGGAAAGGCTCTTTGCACAGACTCTAGAACAAGTGGCTTTCCTCAGAGGGCCACACTGGGGCTGTACAGGCAGCTGAGGGGGTCCCATTCCCTCTTCCACACCCAGTCGGACACAGCCAGAGGAGATGTTTGACCAGCACTTTATTGACTATTCCCAAAGGCCAGTGGCCTGTTGACTGCAGTGTTGTCGGAAGGTGATGACCGTCCTGTGTCCACAGGGTCCCATCTGTGGGAAGAGGGGCAGCTTTTCCCTGTTCCTTCCCGCCTCACAGGCTGTATCAGCAGTTTTGCCGTCCCCAGGCCTGGTGGTCTTGCGCTATCTTTTGGTTCCTGCTACACTCCCAAGCCCCTCAGGAGGGCATAGTTTGGTGAGAGGATGCTCACAGCTTGTTCTTAGGACAGCGTTGCAGGGCCTCCCTCAGGGCCTGGGCCAGGCCGTCCACGTTCTCCATGGTGGCATTGTAGCCCAGCAGGCCAATCCGCAGCACCTGGTAGGCACGGGACAGGCAGATCTCAGCCTCTGTTTGCATCCCTCTTCCTTACAGCAGCTGGTCAGGGTAGGGTACGTATACCACATGAGATCACCATCCATCCGGTATGCAGGAGGGGGGTGGCCTCATGCATGCCACACAGGGGCCAGAGCCAGCCTTTCCTTCTGTACCCGAAACATAGAGAGAGTCCAGGGATACAGCCAGGGAGGGTCACTCAGCACTCAGAGTGGACCTGGTAAAGCTGGGGATGTGTGACCTTCCTGGTGTGCTGGAGTGGGCTGAGGACATTCTACCTGAGGTGATGGTGCTGCTCTGGGCCCTGCGGTGACCCAACACAGGTGGGGTGTGTGCAGCAGGACTCAATACTCAATACTCTAGGAGCCTCCTCACCTTCTCCTCAGAGGGCCCAAGGCCACCAGAGATTTCAATGTGGTAGTGGTCCAGCACGTAGCTGACGATGTCCCTCCAGTTGTAACCAGCAGGCACAGTCACGGTAGTGATGGTGGGTAGCCGGATTGCCTGCAACAAGTGCCAGCCTCAGCCATATAGGCTGGGACCCTTCATACCCTCCAGGGCCATTCATACCCTCTAGGATGATGCTCAGGTCTTTTGACCTGTGCTGGCTTTTAGAGTCCAGAGAAAAGGGCCAGAAACTGGTGGCTGACGCAGGGCTCCTTTAGCAGGGAATAGGAAACATCTGGAGATTGCCAAGATGCCCCCAGCCTCAGGAGGCTCAAGTCCCACTGAAACATGGCATTTGTTTTCACCAATTGAGTATAGCCTCACCCTCCCCATTGGACTAGTGCCTGGGTCAGTCAGCTGACACCCCCTTCCTTTGGGCTCCTCACCGGGTCCTTCACAAAGAGCTGCAGGCCCAGCTCCTGCAGGCGTTTGTGCAGATAAGCTGTAGCCTCCCTGTGTCGCTGCCAGGAATTCTCCAGGCCCTGTGGGGAAAAAGGTGACCATGACCAGCAGACAGGGTGGGAGCCCCTCCTTGAGATGGCAGGGCCCACAAGGCTCTGGGGCCTAGGTGTACTGGAACCTCAGGCCCTGAGGAGACAAGAGGGTCTAATGCTGAGCCAACTTGAGGAAAGAGGATATTTTCTAGGTCTCGGAGGGAGAGAGGTGGGTACCAGCCTCCAATAGGTACCCAGTGGACCCTGGGGAGACAGGCAGGACACATTTCAAAGTGTAGATTGCCACTCAGGGAGGCTGGGATTGCTGGCCACATGGGTGTGGCATGATCAGTCAGGTCCTATTCATTTTGACCCTGGACCTCAAGGAAATGTGATACACGGCCTCTAGTAACTAGTTCTCCCCACTCTAGCCCCAAAATTACTTCCAGGTCATATCTTGCCAACCAGCGACTGTTCATCTTCTTAGCGCACTGATCCACAGGCAAATGCTGCCAGAGTCCACTGAGCTTATCTCTTTCCCGATACTCTTCCTACTTCTGTTTTAGGGTCTCAGTATGTGGCCCAGGCTAGCCACAAACTCTTGATCCTGCATCAACACCTGGGGTTCTGAGATCACAGGTAGGTACTGCCATACTTGGCTCCCCATGACTCCTTTCTTTTCCCTATCCAGCTCATCCCTAGCCGCTGCTCCACAGGGTTGTACCCCCGGTTCAGAGCCCTAGCCAGGGTTCTAACCCATTCCTCATGGAGCGGTTTTATGAGCGGTCCTAAGAATGCATACATGGTAACCACAGCCCAGGGGCTCTTTCTGGCCTCTGCGGCTGGCAGTGGTCTGTAAGGGACATCCAGACCCAGAGGAAAGCGGCCAGGCTTTGGTTGTTTTTTCTGTCCTCTGACCTACACAACCAACTGGGCCTGTAGCCACACTTCACCTCCATTTCCTGAGAGTGGACTCTGCACCGGACACAGGCACTGACCTAGTCACACCCAGCTGGCCTGGAACCTGCACATGCCTGCAGAGTGCCAACCCCTTCTCGACTCCGGTAAGTGCCACAGTGGCCAGGTGTGTCCCCAAGGCTCGTGTGGAAACTATCTTGGCTAGCAATACAGGAGCCATAGTGGTGCTGGCTTGTGTCTGATGGTGACGTTTGTAATGAAATCTAAAATAGCCGGGCATGGTGGCACATGCATGCAATCCCAGAACTTGGGAGGTAGATGCAGGAGAAATGGGAATTCAAGGCTAGCCTGGAACTCAGATACATAGCAAATTTGAGGCTAGCCTGGACTACATGAGACTTCAGCTTTAAAAAAAAATAAAGTCAGAGTAACCTTTCTTGTTCCATCTGGCTCTCTGGCCAATGTTGATACCTCAGATATGTTATGATGGAGTAAGTGTAGGCCCTGGCCTTGAACTTAGATTTTCCAGCTTCCAAAAACTATCATCCAAATAAATTTAACTATAAAGTACTCTGCCTGTGGCATTCTGTTAGAACGACACAAACTAAGATAGCTGTTGCTTTGCCAACCAGGGGCTGCATAAACCCCATCCCTAAGACCCCTCTCACCATGCCTACCTCTCTCAGAGTCCCCACTCTATGTTGGGGAGCCTCCCTCTTACAGCCTCCCCTGTGCTCAGTAGCTGAAGGGTCAGATGAGAGTGTCTCTGTCCTCAAGTCTGCCCACAGTTAGTGCTCCACCCTCCTTGTTAAAGAAGCTGTTCCTTTCTTGGTCCTCCATGGGAAGAGCTCCATCTTCCCAGTTACACCACAGCTTATCCTACCCAGAAGCATGGGCCTGTCGGCAAACAGCGTCACTGCTGTCTTAGGAACCCTCTTGTCCCCTTTCTCCAGAGCAATCTGAGGGAGTCATGGGAAAGGAAGAATCCCACAGGTACCCAGTCTGAGGTGCACTCAGGTCTGAGGGGCTTCCTTCTCTTCCCTTTCTCCTGCTCCTCCTCCCCATCTCCCTGGGCCAAAGTCCCTCCTATTACCTGCTCTGAAATGAGTGCCAGGCTCTCCCTCAGGCAGTATAAGCTGGTGACCGGCGTGGTATGGTGAATTCTGGGGAACAAAAGAAGGGCCTGATCCAATGTCATGGTAAGGACAGGAACAGGAGCTGATTGTCTCACCCCAGCAGCTCAGGCTCTAGGGCAGGAGCCAACCATTTCCCAGGGACACTTTCCTGCTTCAGAGTCACAGAGTCAAGGATGCCAGGGAGGGAAGGCCCACATAGGGCCTGGCAACATGGAGGGGAAGGGAAAGGGAAGAAATTGATTGCCTTCCTACCAAGACTCCATCCTCCTGAAGCCCGTACTGGACTCCTTGCACCCACTAGTCTCCAGCACCATTCTGGTTCCCTGTCTCGTGTTTAACACAAGACCCCTCAGGATTATGACCACGGTGGACTACAGAATCTCTGGCTAACCTTCCAAGAGGGGTAAACTGAGGCCTGGAATGGAAGGCTATAGCAGAGCCGGGTGCAGAAAGCTGATGGAGGACAAGGATTATGGAAATGGTCGTGGGGGCTGTTTATTGGACCTGAGTCTCTGGGTCAGGTGACAAGTGAGGCCTGAATGTAATGGTTAGCACAGGAGTCTCCAATTAGAGCATGGAGGCTCAAGGGCACAGAGGCATGGGATGCAGAACTTGGCATGCACGGCTGATAAGAGGTTGGATGCAGAGGGTAGCCACTCTCCCACCCTCATCCCTGCCCGACACTCACACTCTGGTCTTGCCCTCACAGCCCCACAGCTTGGCCAAGTACGTGATGTCTGTGTAGAAGGAGACGGGCTTTGTCTGCCGAGTGTAGACCTTGTGTCTGGCAAGAGAAATGTGTCTGAGTACCTGTCCCTGGCCTTGGGGCTGTCCTGTGTCAATATGGGAGTTCAGGGGCAGAAAGCCTATTGTGGAGCTGTGCTCACAGGAGCTTGTGAGCATGTTCAGGCTGCCCAACCCTCTGAGATCTGAATGGATGTGATTGTCATGTGTGCACTAAGCCCACGGCCCCACCACACTTAGTCTCTTCATTTCTTCAACTTCTGCCCACAGGTTTGTCCTGCTTCATTTCTCAGGGAAACTGAGGCTCAGGCTTGGGTTACACATGCTTTCCAAGGTGGGACTCTCCAACCCTTCACTCCTCTCCTGATGAATTTCCTCCCTTCCTACACAACTCTCAGCTCCCACTTTCCCTAAGGCACTGCTGGTATCTGATATGACAGCCAGGAAGAATTCCTGACCATACCAAAATCGCCTCATTTGGGTTGGCACCCAAGGGCTGTTTGCAGCTGGTGGTCATTACCTGCTGAGGTCTCTCTCTCTCATAACCCTGTCTCTCCCTCCAACCCCCACTGGCCTGGCTCGGGATCTAGACACCAGGACCCTTAGATGATGATGGAATTGCAGAGTGAGGGGTCGTTTGTGCCTGTCTCCGGCAGGTCCTGGAAGCTGAACAGGGCTCTGAGCATCCAGACACATCGGATCGATCACCTCTTAGCATGACACTGGGAGTCTCCAGAATGCCAGCCTCTGATCCTACCCACAGCCCGGGTCCTGGCATGTGTTCGCCACCCCACCCCCACCCCAACACTACCACTACCCTGTGAGCCAGCTTTGGAGCACATCTTGGCTTTTAGGACATCCCAGCAGGGTGAGCAGGGGGAGGTTTCAACATGGAGACTTTCCCTCCCTCCCTCCAAGGGCCAGCAGCACCCCAATCTGCATCCACACCCCAAGGTGAAGTGTGGACTACTCACTTGGCCTTGTCACTGAAGGAGATGAGGGAGATCCCTGGTGGGGCATTCAGGACCTTCTGGGAGCCAGAGTACAAGACGTCAATGCCTAGGATGGGGACAGAGAAGGGGATGACTGAGCTCCCACAGAGGAATTTACCAAATAGGTGTGTTTGTCCATGCCAGACCATGTTCTGTGACTGGCGGACCAAGATTTCACTGAGATGTGGAAACCAGGAGGCATATGGGAGAGCCCTAGTTTCAGATCTCAGCATTGTTTCATCATGCTTATGACCTCAGGCTGGAGTCTCTTAGCATGGCTTCTCTAACCCTGTGAACAGCCAGGCCTGGGCAGTATACCGTGGTGTCTGAGGATTGGCCCCAATACCTGCAGCGCTCGAGTTGCTGCATCTGACACACAGGGCCCAGCCTTTCCTCCTGTCTTTTCCTATTGCAGCTGGAAAGCCTCCCAAATACCCGCAGGGTAGTGTCTGCTTCCTGAGGCCCCCCCCCAACCCTGTCTGATGGCCTGGCAGAAACTCGGGCTGTGGTGTACGTGTGGTGTGCCCCCCAAGGGCTTATGTGTTGGAAAGTTGGTCCTCAGTGTGGTGTGGGAGGGTTGGGGCCTCTAAGAGGCCAGGCCAATCGGGAAGTGATTGGGTCACTGGCTGTCCTCGGGAATTGGCCCTGCCTAGTTCTCAGGAAAGGGTTGTTAGGAAAGAGCCGGTCTTTCCCTTCCCGGTTTCTGGCTTCTCATTCCACCCTGAGATCGCTTCCCCTTGTTTACTGTGTTGCTGTCTTCCATGAGGTGATGCAGCCAGGACCCATGCCAGAGACCCTGCCACGCTGTTTGGACTTTCTGCCTAGCAGACGTCAAGCTACATGACCTCTTTTGCCAGGGCCCCTGGAGACAGGGCTGTAAACCCAGTTACCCAGGTCCAGTGGTGGACCTCCAGGAAGTGTCATAGTGAGCATTCTGTAGCCTCACGGTTTGCCAGTGTGTGTGACCTGGAATATGCGGGAGGGGGTATCGGGCATGCTCTTACCTTGCTGGTCCATGTAGATGGGGACCCCACCCAGTGATGCCACAGCGTCCACCAGGAAAAGGCACTGGTACCTGAGGAGTCATGGGCATTGAGACAACACAGGGAAGCAGGAGGGAATCGTGGGAGTTCAGATTTCAGCCTGGACTGAGTGTCTGGCAGGGGTGGGGGTGGGGCTTGAAAGTCTTTGGAAGGGCAGCAAGGAAGCAGAGAGGGGTCTCTCTCACTTCCCACAGGGGGTCCCTTCCCTGAGGTAGCTCCTTGAAACCCGAAGAGCTGTAGGGTTGGGCAGGTATCTATACCAGGGCCTGAGTGGGTGGGTCATGACCCAGATGGCTGTGCCGCAGGACCTCTCGGAGAGAGATGAGGGTCAACCTAAGCAAGCAGAGTTCTGGGTGCCAAGAGCCAGCGTGGGCCCCAGAAACCTGGCAGCACAAAGGTCTGGGTCTCCCTCTACCAATAGCTACACACTTGGCCACCTGCCACAAACACATGGCCTTTGGAGGCCAGAGTCCAGCTCGAGTAACAGCGAGTATGTTCATCCTCTTCTACCCAGGGTTCCCCACAGAACCATGTAGGCACAGCCATGGGCCAAGCTTGAGCCCCACAGTCTAATCATGCATAGGCAGGACTCAGTGTGAGGGACTCTTTCAGTGGGGGCCCTGCCCATATGGGCTCCATGTCCCTGAGGACCACGATAACCCTCTATGGCTGTGGAGAGGTCCTCTTCTGTCCTGTGGTCAACTCTACAGACAGTACTGTTGGCTTCCAGAGGGGCTACCACATCCTGGACCAGTTCTCCTGTAAACCCCTGTGTGTGGGTGGGGAAGAAGTGCAGGCAAGGGGCAGCTTTGGTGCCTGGAGACTCTTTGAGTGAGGTGAGAGCAGGCTTTGAGATGCACACGGTGGGCAGCACCAGCCCTTGCTAGCCATGGGACCTCCAAGGTCAGTACCACTGTGGTGGCATCTGGCTAAAGGGTACTTGGTCCTACTCCAGACCCTGCATCCTCACCCAATAAAAGCTGACCACACGTATTCAGCCTGGAGCAAACCCTCCCACGTCATCGTGGGACAGCGGCAGGTAGTAAGGTGAACTGGGGACAGTTGGGATACCTCGCCACTGTCAGCCCTGCAGCTCCCTGCCGGCATCATCCAGCCAGGCTGCATGCTTTGCTCTGCCCTGATACTGCCACCCTAGGTCAGACTCACCTGTGGCAGAGCTCCCCAAAGCCATCTAGGGGTTGCACCACACCAGTGGATGACTCCCCATGGGTCAGGAACAGCAGTACTGGTTTGTGTCGGGCCAGGCCCTGAGGGACAGAGGTGATAGCCGTGAGCAGAACTGCTGGGGACCTCTGCCTGGATCAGCCAGCCCCTTACAGAGGGACATTGGCATGTGAGGGCAAGGTTGGGATCTTCCACATATACCCAGCTCCCTCCAAAATGGAGTAGGCTGACTTAGAAAGCAAGAACGTGATGTGCCTCACCTTTCTGTCAGTGAGTGCTGATGGGGGGAACTGGGTGGAAGGCTTTGCCAAGAAGAAAGGGTGGCCAGCATCCTGCCTGGTGTGTAGGTTGGGACTGGCCTGACCCCACAGGGAGGGGCTGGCACCCTGGAGTTCAGTAACAAGTTGTGCCTTCCTGCCCCCACATAGCCTGCAGCCACACCGGCCCTGCCCACAGGGCTACATCCCAGACTCCATTTCATTTTCAGACAGAGGTAGGCTTTCCACCTGTTCCTAAGTACTGGATACCCTTCTATGGCCAGTCATGACACTAAGACAGACGTCGAGCAAGCCACAGGCCTCAGCATCCCAGCCCACCCCCTCCTGGGATGACTCAGTTCTCAGTACCTCCTCCACCTCCTGCAATGTGTAGTGTTCTCCAGGGTCCTTGATCATCTGGTGCACACGGGCTCCTGAGGACAGGGACAGAATGGGGAGTAAACAACAACTGGCGTGGGGGACCCCATTCATGCTGGCTCCCAGGTGGCCATACCATAGAGGGAGAGGAGCATGCTCAGTGAGGGCTGATTTTCACATAGATGCAGCATTGTCCTGGCCTCCAGGGCTTTGAGTCCAGAGCTTTGAGAAGTCCCTCCTCAGGCTACGGTACCTGAGGCTCTTGGTGGCCTCATCTTATAGACAGTGTCTATAGAGGTCACTTTGAGCACCGGGGGTGGGGGGGTGGGGGG
>CABHPH010000884.1:22285-70147 GCA_902168325.1 Peromyscus nudipes
TTTTTTTTTTGTTTTTTTTTTAAGGCAAGAAGAGTTGCAGGCAAAGGCATGAGGTGTAGAGTGTTTTGCACAGACTTTTTAAAAATCACCGTGACAAATATAGCAAAGAAACGGTTTGAAGAGTTTGTTTTACTCCTTGTTTCAGAGGTTTCAGCCACAATCAGCTGGTTTGGGCATTTCTAGGCCTGTGTGGAGCTGAACATCCTAATCGCCAGGATGGAACAGAAGAATCTGCTCACACTGCATGGTAGCCAAAGAAGCTGAGAGATGACAGAGAGGGAGCCAGAGAAAGATAAAGTCCCCTAGGAACATGACCCTGTTGACCTCCATCGTATCTCCATGTTTTCATCATCCATCAATGGATTAATCTATTGATTATGTCAGAGCTCATGACTCAAATTCCCTCTCAATGACTGGGTCTGCTCGTGAAGGCAAGCCTTCAACCCCTGGGTACTTGTGAGGTGGGGGCACTTCCAAACCATAACATGGAGGGACACAGAAAGGCCCAAAGAGGACCTGAACCTATGCCAGCCCTGCACACAATGCCTTGGACATGGCATGTGGTTGCAGATTCTGTAATCAGCTTGTGAGAGGGCAACCTGGCAAGCTGGACACCGACCTTCTGCGTAAGGAACTCTGAGCCCAATGGCAGTGGCCTCTGGCAGACAGTCTGTGAGCAGACAGATGTGTGAGGCAGTGACAGGTGACGTGCTCCTGCAAGGGCAGAGCAGGGAGCCTCACCTCACTCTGACCCAGCTGGACCAGAGTTTGGCAAACAGAAACATCCAGGGCAGAGTAAGTGGGACAGAGAGGCAGTCACGTGGCCTTCACTCCTTGGGGATGGAACAGCCTCTAGAGAGGAGCCAAGATGGCTGGGACATGAGCAGCAGGCCAAGCTCTAAGCCAGGAGCACACCTTGATGAGGAGGACTGTCAGGAATAACGGGCAGAGGGGAAGAGCCTACAGAGGCTTGTGTCCCCGGCAGAGTCACTCAGAGTCCAGGTGGCTTTGGTGCGTTCAAAGCCCTGGGGTTGGTGCTGGTGGACATGGCTGTGGGTTAAGATGCTTCCTGCCCTCACCGACAGGGCTATGCTACAGGTCTCCCAGAGCCTCTCTGATTCAGTGCTCCACCTGTCACCCTCACAGAAGCTAGAAGGGACTTTCTAAAGTGGGAGTCGTCCCCAGATCCACCTGGCCAGTGGCCTGGTGCCCACACAGCATACAGATTCTATGGGTGCTGCCCAGATGGTTTTAGATGTACCCTTCTGGCTGGCCCTGTAGCATGACTGAAGCCCAGCTCTTCATTGGCAATCTAGCCAGACCCTGGGCACCACACAAGTGTGGCTGTGGCTGTCATCTTGGCCTCCCCTGTCCCTAACTGGGACGCTAACCCTTTCTCTTGCTAATCCATGTCCCTTGACCAGTCTCAGCTTATTTTCTTGTAGGATAGGAATAGAGCACGTGAACCCTGCTTGGGGGTCCCCTTATTCCCTAGTTGGGAAAGGGAGGGCTCTCTCCCCTGTATCAGGACTTGGCTTGGCAGAGTCTGAGAAGAGAGGCGTTAGGTGGGACCTTACTTGGACAAGTCCGCCTGGCTGAGTGCAGCACACACCCCTCAGTGTCACCTGTGCGAGCTTTGTCAGCCTTTGACCCGAGACTCCAACCATTCACTGTTGCCAACACCACAGAACGGGAGTGCCACCCACCCTGCCAGCAGCCTCACAACCCTTGCTGTCTTCCCGCCGTTGTTTCTCTCCTCCTGACACCTTCTCTGGGTTTTATTTTACTTCGCTGGGGAGTTTTATAACAAACCCTAGCCACTATTTCGGAGTACGTTCAAAAACAAGGAGCATTCTTATAGATCCTTGATGAAGTCATCATCAGCTTCACAAACCTGAAAGCAACTACTTCCCTTCGTCTAAGTGTCTATCCACAGACACATTTCCCCAACTGTCTACAAAGTATCTCTTGAGAGACACCTGGGCTGGTAGAACCAGGATTCAAATGAGGGTAGGCTGTCTCCTCGGGACTTGGTCTCTTCTTCTGGGTAACACTGGGAAGCTTCTCTGATTTTAAGGGGGATTCAGGTCAGCCAGTGGAGCAGAGGCCCTGGCTCCAGAACTCAGGGTGGGACTGGCCGCTGTACTTACAGATGTCCTAGGGTGTCAGAGCCCTGGTTGGCAGGGCTCACATTGGAATCCCTGCCTTCCCTTCGTTCTTTTCCTATTGCTGTTAGAAAATACTCGAACAAGAGCCATGTAAGAGGGAAAGGGTTTAGTTCAGTTCTTAACTGAAGTAAAGTCTATTGTGGGGAAACCACAGCAGTGGGAGCTTGAGGTGCCTGGTCAGATCCCATCCACAGTCAGGAAGCAGAGAACAGTGGATGGACTCCTGCTGCTGCTCAGATCCTCTCTTCACCTACACTGCCTAGGTTCATTCAGGAAATGGTGCTACATACAGTGGGCTTGTCTCCCTACCCTAACCAATGCAGTCAAGATATATCTGTTGGGGCTTATCTTGATTAGGTTGACTTGGGAAGTTAATCTGCTGCACGTGGCCCACTGTGGGTGGCACCATTCCCTGAGCTGGGATCCTAGACTGTATATAAAGGGGAGAGAGCTGAACTCCAGAATTCTTCTCTCTTGACTTCTTGACTGTGAATGTGATGTGGCCAGCTACCTCAAGCTCCCGACACCATGCCTTTCCTCCCATGATGGACTGTACCCTAGAACTGTGAGTTAAATGAATCTTCTCTAAAATTGCTTTTGTCAGGGTGTGGTGGTTTGAATGTAACTGGCCCCCAGAGGCTCATAAGGAGCGGCACTATTGGGGGTGTGACCTTGTTAGAGTAGGCGTGGCTTTGCTGCAGGAAGCATGTGTGTTTCCGTTCACTTCCTGCTGGCTGAAGATCAAGATGTAGAGCTCTCAGCTCCTTCTCCAGGACCATGTCTGTCTGCCTGCTACTATGTTTCCCACTATAAGGATAATGGACTAAACGTCTGATCTGTCAGACAGCCCCAGTTATATTTTCCTTTGTAAGAGTTGCTGTGGTCATGGTGTCTCTTCCCGGCAATGGAAACCCTAAGACACAGGGGATTTCATCAACAGCAGGAAAGTAACTAAGATACCTGGTCTCCACATCACAGACCTCTTGAGGAAACTGGGTCAAAGGGCCTAGCACTGGTCCAAAATTTGGTCTCAACATTCACAGTGGCCTCCCCACAACAGCCCTGTGCTCACCAAAGCTTGATTTACTGCCTCCCTTTAGCTCAAATACTTGTTTGTTTCGGTTTTATCCGTTTCCCACACAACCTGTCTGAGGAAGGCTGCATCTTCCTGCCGTCTGTTAGCCGCCCCATTGGAGACAAGTGGGTAGGGATTCCTGTCATCTCTACTTTACAGTCACAACCAGCTCTCGTGCAGGGTGGATACGACAATTTCCTGAGAGTGGGGAGCCCTAAGACAAGTTGGCAAATGGGCCCAAGAGTGATGCCCCCTCTGGGATAGGGGGCAAGTATGCCAGCGTAAAGAGCAGGCAAGAGCCAAGCCTGAGCCTGTGGGTTTCATAATCCGTCTCTTTCTGCTTCAGTTTCCCCACTAGGGAGAGACATCGAGACACGAGGTGTCTACTTGAGTCAAAGCCTGAGATCTATAAAGCCCAGAGGAGGAATCAGCCCCACTAGGAAGCAGTTTACCACAATGCCTGGTCAAGAGCCAGCTCCAGGAAGGGGGTAGGTGTGTGGGTGAGGCTGGGATAATGTTCCTTGTCCTCCATCCTGCTGCCCTTGGCCCTGGCCTCCAGAGCCAGTCTCCTCTCTCAGAGCCCTCTCACACCAGAGCCTAGACCTCCTGTCTCAGAGCTAGAAGACCAGAGAGACTCATTGCCATCCAGAGGTTGAGCCTCAAGCCTATAAACCACAACCTGAGGTCACAGGACCCAGCTAACCTTTATCTGGGAAGGTGTCCCCTGCGCAGCTGCTAGGACCTCGGACAAGGCATGTTGGCTGCCACAAAGCATAAGCACGGCCCCAGGACCCCCAAGAGAGACCTTGGCTTGGTTCATTTAGAAAGGAATGACCACAAAACTCCCATGGGAAGCAGAGTATCAGCACATTCTAGACCAGTCTCTGTGTGCCCTGTCTCCAAGTTCTGCAGGTCCTGCTCAGCCACACCTCACAGCTCCCAGAAGACCTATCCTTCCTACAGGTGAAGACACAGAGGTCCAGGGCAGGTGGGTGATCTTCCCAAGAGCATCCCGAGAATGGGGTAGAGGTCAGATAGGGGAACCTGGATAGTGCTGGAATGCAGACTGGGCCTCTCCACTTGAGATTTGGGGTCCTGTGTATGCTCTGACATGGTTTTGACAATGAATTGTGGCTTCCTATCCTTGGGAGGCCAGTTTCCACTGCACTGAGATACCCCCTTCCCCAGGAGGACATTTGGACAGTGAGTGAGGGCAGGTATTACCCCAATGGATGTGTTCCCTGCGGGTCTGGCTCTCTTTCCTGATATGTCTCCATATATTAGAGTTCACTTCTTTTACCCAGCTGTGACACTGGATAGGCTACTTGGAGCCTTCCTATTTGGTGGGCTCAGATGGCGTCATCACTGGATCCCGGCCGGAGAGTCTTTTCCGTCATTCTTACCCCAGGCCGTGCCTTAGTTTCCAATATTCCCAACGAGTCCCTGACTCTGACCCTTCTTGCCTCCCGGCCTTTCTTGCCTTCACACCTTCTGATTGTACCTGGGAAGGAAGAGGGGGACAGAATTGACCCTGGAAAGCAGTGATCAGTGACACCTGGAGAATGCTTTGTGGACCACAGTGTCATCCGCAGTGAGAGGGCCTCCTGGGAAACAAAACAAACAGGAATCGATCCCTAAGCTCCTTCCTCCAAGGTCGGCCTCTCTTCTGCCAAGATCTAAGAAAAGACTTGATTCCAGTGGCTTCCGCTGGTGGCTTGGTTCTGCGGTGTCATCGGCCGACCTGTGAGGTTGGATGGAATGAATTCTTGTGCGCTGTGTGGGGGTGGAAGTGGCGTCCAGTCCCTTTGATGGAGCCCCAGAGGCTTCCTGGTTTACACGTGGAGAGATCGAGGCTGGAGAGACAGAGCTCTTCCCAAAGCCAGGAAATACGTGGAAGGGGGCGGGGCTCAGGTATCCCATTCTTGGGGGTTTTCCAGGGTGGGCTCTGAGGAAAATCATTTCCTGGTTCCACAGAAGGAGCTTAGAGGAGGTGGGGCCACATAGCTCAGTGCACATGGACCCCAAATTGCCAACACAACCTTGCACAGGGCAGGTGCTGGAGGCCATTCTGACCAGTTGACCAGGCACAATGAATCAATCCCATGGTAACTGGGCCTCTGAGGAAGTCTGATGGAGTCTGATTCCTATCTACAGATGGAGGAGGCCAAGCCTGTGGTATGAGGAGGGGATGCACCCAGTGTGCCACACCGACCCCCCACACACACACAGCAGCTTCCTCTTTCTGCCATAAGTTGAAGCAACGTGTGTGTGTATCATTTATTTGTTGTTCTGTGACTTAGAGAATGCCATTGCTATGGTGTATAATCTGCCTTCCACATGTTCATGTGTCAAATCGTTTTGAATGTTTCAAAACTACGTATCCATCACCAATTTAGTAAATGTTAAGGATTTCCTCACTTTTTGCATCAGACCTCTCCCCTCACTACTTTTTTTTTTTTTTTTTTTTAAGGAAATGGTGTCAGTCACCAGCCAGTGTGGCATTGGCAAGAGGAAAGACAAACGGATCGATGGAGCAAAGTTTCACAAACAGACGCAGCACACTGGGCAGGGCAGGCCCTAAGAGAGAAGTGACGCTGTGAGAGGGAGAGAGGTGTCTTCAGTGAGGGGGTCGAGCTTCGTCATGCTGCGTTCGTGGTTCCCACACTGAGGCTGACAGATGGGTGGCCAGAAGATGACATTGAAGGATGTCTTTGTAGCCTCAGAGACCAACAGTTTTTTTCAGCTACACACACACACACACACACACACACACACACACACACACACACACAAACACACACAGCACTGGTACTAACTGTAAAAGGAGAAAGTGGAGCGTCAGTAAATTAAAAACTTGTTCACCAAAAGCATCATCAACAGAATAGAAAAGCCACACACTGGGCTGGCAAGATGCTTGGCAGGTAAAGGCACCTGTCACCAAGCTTGATGGCCTGCATGACTCACATGGTGGACAGAGAGCTCTGACCATTACATGTGTGCTTACACACACACACACACACACACACACACACACACACACACACACACAGAGAGAGAGAGAGAGAGAGAGAGAGAGTCATAGGAAATAAATGTGAAAATGTAATAAAAATCATTTAGAAACTATAAACTGGTAGAAATATTGATAGCCCAAGTAACTGGTGAATGCATTATATCTAAAATTTGAGTCTTGCAATTCAGACATAAAAAGACAAATGTCCAGGTGAGGTGGTGTATGGCTTTAGTCCTAGCACTCAGGAGGCAGAATCTGGCAAATTTCTGTGAGTTCCAGGCTAGCCATGGTTACATGGTGAGAACCTAAACCCCCCCCCCAAAAAAAGGAAGAAAAGACAGGTGTTCAACCTTCCTTCTGTTTGTAATGGGCAAAATCTTGAGCAAGCCTTTCACAAAAAGAATATTCATGCACAAATGAAAAGATGTATATGAAAAGGTTCTCAGTATTGTTGGTCACAAAAAGGTCTCAGCCTTATTAGGAAACATACCTTCTAGAATGGCAAAAGTCATGAACACAGACAAAACCAGTGAGAATGTGGAGCAACGGGAACCTTTGGGCAAGGGTGGAAATGCTACAAACACTCTGATAACCCACTATAGCTCCTTCAAGTCAACCTGGACTGCTACACCAGTATCTACCGCCCAGCCATATTCATAGCCATAAAAGACCAGAAGTAGTCTACAAATCCAACAGAAGAACGGATCAACACATGGTGGGAAACTAAGAAGTGATTATACACAGGAAGAGGAAGACGCAAAGTTCAGGAGCAGCAGCAGCCTGGGCGAGCCTTAGATGCATGTAGAGAGAATCCATCCGGGAACACACAGGAGTACCAGATTCCAGAGTGGAGTCAAACCAGAGGAGGTTACCTCCCAGCTGGGAGCACATTGACTGGGAGCAGGAAAGAGGCCTCCTCCTGCTGTGCATTTCAGAGTGCATTAAATTCTACGTATCTGAGCTATCTCTGTACGTAACTTGTATCTCAGGAAAAAAAAAAAAAAGACCAAGCCCTTCACCTCTCCCTAGGGATGATGCTGAAGACCATCTGAGCTTGAATCTTTGAGACTTTATATTGTCGTAGATATATAAGCAACAGACTGTACTGTCTGTGTGAAACATGTCAAGTGAGTGGCTGGCTGTTTGACTCACCATCCAGCTTTGTGTGGGGAATTTATCGGTGTAATGCGTCCGTCTTGGTGCTAAGTACATGAGCATCCACACTTCCTTAGCCCTGTCTTCTGCTAAAGGACTCTTCAGTGCTGTTTTATTTGGAGATGTTCACTAACACAGCAATGAGCATCCTTGAGCACATTTCTGCTCTCCTACTGAAGCAGGAACACTGGGTCTTTGGGAAGCACGTCCTCACTCCTTGGTCCTTAGGTGTGTGGGAATCAGCCTTGGCCAGCAGCTTGCCACCTGGACAGATACATAGGCTATGAGGCTATATTTTGCTTAAAATTCTTACACTTATTATTTGTATGTGTGTGAATGTGGTGTGTGTGTGTGTGTGTGTGTGTGTGTCGCATGCCACACACAGTGTGTGGAGGTCAGAGGACAACTTGAAGGAGTTGGTTCTCTCCTTCCGTTGTGTGAGTTCTGGACATCAAACTCAGGACATCAGGCTTGGTGACAAGCATGTTTACCAGCTGAGCCATCCTGCCGGCCCTTAATTTTGATTTTGGTTGAGCATCTTTCTGTGTGTTTTCCTGTGTTTACTGGCTGTTCACTTTCCTACCTGTCATTCTCACCCTGGCCATTGCGTTTTCAGGCAGCTGCTGGTGTCTTTTCTGCTTGATCTAGTATTTGGTCACTTTACTAATGTGTTTATTCTCTTGTGCTTTCTAAGTAGCAACAATATTTCACTTGGAAATGGTCATCAGTTTCCTTCCTCTTGGTAGTCAGAGCCGGCACCTTCTTGTCTGCACACAGAGGACAAGCATGTGGAAATACTGAGTGTGGATGGTGAGAGTGGCCAGAGCAATAGCTTAGTTTTAATTGATTGGAAATCTGCCTCAGTCATTTCAGTTCCGCCCACCCATCGCTGCCATGTATTTACTGCCTCATGCTCTTAGAAGGTACCTCTTTTTTAGAAATTGGCATGTAGTATTTGCATATATTTATGAGAGACAGTATAATAATTTGATGTAGTCAAGGTATAACAATCAAACCAGGGCAATTAGTATTTTTCTCTCCTAAATATTTATTCATTAAATATACATGCATATATACACACACATATGTATATATAATATATGCAATATGTAATTATATATGTAAATATATTGTAATATATATAAATATATATAAAACAGTGCTGGCAGTTGAACCCAGGGTCTCAGGCATGAAAAGTCAGCATTCTACCATTGAGCTGTGTCCTAAACCCACTGAACAGCATCCCCAGCCCAACATTTATAGTTCCTCTGTGTTGAGAACACTGGGACTCTTGTCTTCTAGTTCTTTATAAACTATACAATAAATCATTGTAACCTATAGTCCCACATTGTGCTGTAGAGCTGAACAGTGGTCCTTATCCTTCCCGTCTGTGTTTCGACTGTCACCCTGCCTCTCTCCCCAGCTCCTCCGTGCCTTCCCAGCTTCCAACGCCCGCTGCTCTGCCATTTCCACCAAATCAACTTAAAGTGTCACTTACGTTTGTGAACATGTGACACTTGCCTTTCAGTGTCTGACTTGCTCCATTTAACAAATATCATTTCACTCTCTTTTTTTAGACTATACTTAGCCAAGGGTGACCTTGAACCCCTGCCCACCATGCCTGCTTTATGCTGTGCTGGGGTTTGAGCTCAGGGCGTGGTGTGTGCCAGGCAGATACTCTACCAATGAGGTTCACGAGTTTCACCTTCTTTCCTTCCTACTTGACTCTGTGTCAAGCTTGGTTGTGATTACTCTCCAGATTTAAATGAGTCACAATCCTCACCCTCCCTAACCTGTCTGAGGGCTTGTGGTGTGCCTTCCCCTTGCTGTAGGTGCTGTGTTCCTCTAGAATGTGAAGGAAAACCCCCCTTTCATTCATTTCTGAATGATTTTCTTTGTTCCTTACACTCAGTAAGTTTTTCAACTTCTAAGATGTTGGACTTTTTCTCAGCTGTTCTTATTACTATGAGCGCAGAGACCAGTGACCTGTGTCGTTTCTCTGTTGACACTTTTTGGGGGGCAGCATGACTAGTTAAGTGACGTCAGTGCTCTTGGGTTCTAGAGACAGCCTGTGCCTGTCAGAGAACTGCAGCGGAAAACCCTGGGGACACTGCAGATGTCAGCGGGCCTAGGGACTCAGTGAGGAGGGAGCCCAGTTACTCAGTGAGGAGGGAGCACCAGCCTGGAGGGCGAGGGACAGAGCCATTGCTGCAGTGGAGGAAGGGGCGAAGGATCCAAGGCCCTCAGCAAGAGCTCAGCCACCTGAGAGGAGGGACTAGGCAGAGGTGGGTTATGAGGGTTAGTGGAGCTGGGCTACCACACTCCGGCACCTCTACAGCATACCCAGCACCCCAGCTCCTCCATTGAGTACCCAGCACACCCTATCCCCTGACAGAGTACCCAGCACACCCCAGTACCTCCACAGAGTAGCCAGCACAGCCCGACCCCTCCAGAGAGTACCCAGCACACCCCAGCCCCTCACAGAGTACCCAGCACAGCCCAGCCCCTCCACAGAGTACCCAGCACACCCCAGTCCCTCCACAGAGTACTCAGCACACCCTGGCCCCTCACAGAGTACTCAGCACACCCCAGCCCCTCACACAGTACTCAGCACACCCCGGCCCCTCACACAGTACTCAGCACACCCCAGCCCCTCACAGAGTACTCAGCACACCCCAGCCCCTCACAGAGTACTCAGCACACCCCAGCCCCTCACAGAGTACTTAGCACACACCAGCCCCTCACAGAGTAATCAGCACACACCAGCCCCTCACAGAGTACCTAACATATCGCACACCCTGACACCTCATAGTAGCACCTCCCTAGCTTCAGTTTCTGTGTCTATCTGTCTTCTGCAAGACTGGAGAGTTCCGGAGGCAGGTGCCAACCTCTGGTAGTGCACTCAAGTCCTCACAGACACCTGTTAGTGTCCATTCCCTCCTCTGTACAGGCCAAGAACAGAATCTGTGCTGTGTCGTTGGGTGCTTCCAACATACCTCCCACCCTCGGCCAGCTCAGGGTAGATAGAGGGACTCGCGTCTAACAAACTTCACGTAAGTCATACACAGAGGGACAGACTTCCTGTCCTCAAACCTTAGCCCAGAGCAAGCTTAGGCATATCTGAATAGAGGAGGAAGCATCATGGGCCAGGGCTCATGAAAGGAGAAAGTCGTGGCAACTTTGATCTGTAAGCAGTCACTCCTCCAGGCTGGGTCACTAAGGGATAGTGGAAAGTGGCTGCTTTGCAGACCCAGGTGTCCCACAATGAGTTCTGGGCCAGTCCACATCGCCGTACCCTACACCAGCTGCTTCTGGCCAGGTACTGAGTCAACAATGGGTAATTCAGTGCATAGCAGCAGAGCCCAACAGATCTGTCTGCGCAGCACAGGTCTACAGCCTCCCCAGCCCGGAGCAAGGTCATTCTTTGGAACCCTGCACAATCCACCATCAGCCGACCCCGGTTCCAGCTTCCCTGAGACTCCTGTGGCTGAGCTGGGTGAGCAGCGAGGTGGGGATGGGGCAGTAGTGAGTCAGGATTCCTGAGAAGGTGGGAACCCCAAGGTGGGGCCCACTAGCTCTTTCCTTTCACTATCAGACCCCCAACACCCACTCTAAGCTGGGGTGGGGGTCTCACAGGCCTGTCACCCAGCAGCTCTTTCACCTGTACACATTGATGTATGCGCAAATGTGCTTTCTAACTGTGGGTCAGCATTCATGGGAAAAGACTGTGACCATACAGGCTGATGATTGATTACAATGGCAATGATCTAGAGAGGCTGGGATATTGCAAGTCCGGAGGCAAATTATGTTAGGCTATCTTCAGCCCCCCATCAGCCATATATTACCCACCTGTGCTGGCTAGTTCTATGTCACCTGGAAACAATCTAGAGTCATTTGGGAAGAGGGAACCTCTGGAGATGCCTACAAGAAGAAAAAGCACCCCAGTGTTAGTGGTGACCAAATGCCGGGTGAATGGCTATAATGGTGTCAGGTCAGTGACGTTTGACTCAAGATAAGACAGGCCAGTGATGGGGCTGGGATATAGGAAGGGAATCACATCACAGATTTGCCCTTGGGCAGAAGATAATGCTCAATACAGGAATCTATACTTCTTTTTCTCTTTCCTACTTTTTCTTCTCTCCTCATCTGCTTCTTTGCTTTTATTTTTTCAAATGGTCCTCAGTAACATTAAAAATTTTTTAGTTAAATTATAATTTCATCTGTCCTGGCTGGTTGTGTGTCAACTTGACACAAGCTAGAGTCATCAGAGAGGAGGGAGCCTCCACTGAGAAAATGGTCTCCATCAGATAGGGCTGTTAACGGGCCTGTAGGCATTTTCTTAATTCGTGATTGATGGGGAGGGCCCAGCCTATTGTGGATGGTGCCATCCCTGGGCTGGTGGCCCTGGGTTCTATAAGAAAGCAGGCTGAGCAAGCCATGAGGAGTAAGCCAGTAAGCAGTATCCCTCTGTGTCCTCTGCATCAGCTCCTGCCTCCAGGTTCCAGCCCTGCTTGAATTCCTGTCCTGACTTCCTTCAATGATGGACTATGACCTGGAAATATAAGCCAAATAAACCCTTTCCTCCCCAACTTGCTTTTTCGGTCGTGGTGTTTCATCACAGCAACAGTAACTAACTCTAACTAAGATACCATCATTTACCCCCTTTCCTTCCTCCAACTCTTCCTGTGCCTCCCCCTTTAATCTCAAACTCACCACCTCTTCTCTATGATTATTGTTGTTACATATATGCATAACTACGTAAACACCACCGGATGAGACTGTTTAGTGTTGCTTGTACGTACATGATGTCAGGGCTGACCATTTGGTATTGGGTGACCAATTAGGGGGCTCATCCCTGGGGAAACTAATCCTCCCTCTTTATAAAGTTCTTAGTTACATATAGTTCTTTGTCTGGAGGTGGGGCCCTGTTGGATTTTCCCCTTCCACATTAGCATGTCTGGGGGGATGGCATTGCTTGAGTCTTGTTTAGTCATTTTGTTGAAATACAGGTGTAGCTCCCTGTCATTTCTAGGAGACACAATCCCATAGCAGACTTCAGTTTCCTCTGCTCTTTCAATCTTTCTGCCTCATTCCTGTGGTGTTCCCTGAACCTTAGGTGCAGGAGTTGTGTGTGGATATATCCCCTGGGGCTGGGAACCCCAGGACTAGTTCTTCTCTATATTTTGACTGGTTATGGATTTCTGTGATGGTCTCAGTCTGCTGCAACAACAAGCTTCTTGGATGTGGTACGAGAGCTGCACTCACGTGTGGATATAGTGGTAGGTGTTTAGAATACAGTGGGAACTGTATTCAGGGATGTGACAGTAGGAAGTTCTCCTGTAGAGTCCATGACCTCACCAGCCACAGGCAAAACAATCAGAGATGAGAACGTAAATAATGAGATACAAATAGGAAAACAAGAAGTTAGACCATCCCAATCTGCAGATGATATTGTATTATACATGAGAGAGTCCAAAAGTTCTGCCAGGAAGCTTCTAGAGATCATCAATATTTTCAGTAAAGTGACCGGATACAAAGTCAACTCACAAAAGCCCCTTTTTATACAATAACAACCACTCTGAGAAACAGGCCATGGAAACGTGAATGAGAACTCAGTCGCCCCAGAAAATTACCTAGAGATAAATCTAACCAAGGAGGTGAAAGACTTCTACAACGAAAACTTTAAACCTCTGAATAAAGGAATCGAGGCAGACACTGGAAGATGGGAAGACATCCCAGTGCTCGTGGATTGTTAAACTCGACATTGTGAAAATGAGCATCCTAAAGAAAGCAATGTATAGACTCAGTGTGATCCCACCAAAATCCTCACAACATTCTTCACAAAAATAAACAATCCTGAAGTCCACAAGGAAGCCCAGGAGACCCCAAGAGCCAAAGCAATCCTGAACAAGAGGGACAATGACCGAGTTGTTTCACTGGGTGTATTCCTAAATGATAAAGTAATGCTAATCTTGATTTTTATAAAGTCATAGATGAAGATTTTGTGCTGGCTGGTTTTGTGTGCCAACTTGACACAAGCTGGAGTCATCAGAGAGGAAGGAGCCTCAGCTGAGGAAATGCTGCCATGAGATCCAGCTGTGAGGCATTTTCTCAATTAGTGATTGATGGGGGAAGGTTTAGCCCATGGTGGATGGTGTCATCCCTGGGTTGGTGGTCCTGGGTTCTATAAGAAAGCAGGCTGAGCAAGCCAGGGGAAGCAAGCCAGTAAGCAGCTCCCCTCCACGGTCTCTGCATCAGCTCCTGCCTCCATGTTCCAGCCTTCCAGGAGGAAGTTCCTGTCCTGACTTCCCCAATGATGGACTATGATCTGGAAGTGTAAGCCAAATAAACCCTTTCCTCCCCAACTTGCTTCTTGGTCATGGTGTTTTGCAGCAATAGAAACCCTGACTAAGACAGATATTAAGTCCTTCCATTAATCAAGGTTTTGTTAGGAGTATTTGTTCACCTAAAACAGGAAAACTAGACTTGAGTGCAATTTTCATGTTTAAAAAGAGTCCAGATTTTTTTCCCACTGTCTTACAAGAGAATTTCCTTATTATTCAGTACAATTTAGATAAAAGAGAGCTACTCTTTAAAATGACCAAAACTTGTTTTAAAACTTCCAAAGGAAACTCTATTTGGGGGTTGCTTATACTTTAAATCCAAACTCTTAGACAAACTTTTTCTAAAAGGGAAAGCTATACTTGGACTCTTCCTTTTTTTATTGTTTGGTTTTTCGAGACAGGGTTTCTCTGTGTAGCCCTGGCTGTCCTAGAACTCACTCTGTAGACCAGGCTGGCCTTGAACTCACAGAGATCTGCCTGCCTCTGTCGTCCCGAATTAAAGGCGTGTGCTATTCCTGCCCAGCTAGGGCTAGCCACTTTTTAATGAGGTTATAGCTATAAGGTCAAACTTGTCAAACAAACAACCCCCCCCCCCCAAAAAAAAAAGATTAGTTTAATATGCCAAATACAAAACAGCTCAAAGAGCACAAAACAAAAACAAAAACAAACAAAAACCTGTAAAAACATAGGGAACACTGCTTAGGGAAAAAGCTGAAGACAAAGTATGGTCAGTCACAGGGCTGGCCTGTCATAATGGCCCGGCAGTGGGGCAGCCGCCTGGAGCAGAGCAAGCAAGCTGAGACCGGGAGGTCTCCGTTTTCCTATCTGTACCATGCCTTTTATCCCCTACAGGCTTCTTCCATTGTTCAATCTGCGAGGCTGCACCCCAACCCCACCGCGAGCAAATGCGAATCCTCAGCGCTCCACAGGCTCACTGGCACTTCAGAAACCTACTGAACACAGCAGTAAGCCCTCCAGCAGCCAGGAGCTCGGCGCAGGCAGGACCAGGCACTGGCTGCAGTTTGCAGAGAGAGCCCTGGGGATCTCAAGCCTGCCTGCCTCACAGTCGCTAAGAGCCACACTGCTCTAGTGAAGGGCGGGGCAGGAAGTCTAGCAACTACCAAAGAGATTACCACGGCAACCAGGCCTCCTGTGGGCGTGACTTGAGGGGCGTGGCTCGAAGCAGAGCCGTGCAGTGGTACCTGCTGGAGTCGCCAGCATCCTCTGAAGCTCAGATGGACTTGGGGCTCACAATCCATCTGGCTTCTGTCCAGATGACCTGTCTTCACTCTGCCTAGTTTTCTCCTTGATCTCTAGGTTTGGTTTTTGTTTGTTTGTTTGTTTTTTGTTTTTGTTTTTTTCTAAGCAAAGACAACTTCAAATACTGCTTCAGTGCCTATACTCTTAAGTTCCAGGGATCTTTCTTAGCCCTTCCCTTTTCTGCAGGGCACAGGCCCGCCTCCTAACCCGCCTTGCATGGATGCCCAGCAGGTCTTCCTGCAAGGCTGACCTGGGTAAGACCTCCCATTCCCAAGTCCATCCAATCCCCAAATGCTTCCCCTTATCCCCCAGATCTGCGCAATAGCTGTCTGAATGCCTCAGTTCTCTCCATCCTAGGGTCAGCAGCTTCTGGAGGGTTGTTCCTTTCAGATGGTGAATTTAGGCTCTTCTGATGACTTGTTATTCAGACATTCATGTGGTTGAACCTTTAAATTTTTGTTTCTTTCTTTTATTTTGGATATTATAATACAATTACATTATTTCTCCTTCCCTTTCTTCCCTCCAAACCCTCCATATACCCTACCTCACTCGCTTTCAAATTTATGGACTCTTTTTTCATTAACTGTTGTTACATGTATATATACACATAAATTCCTAAATACATAATTACAGCCTGTTTAGTCTGTGTGTTACACGTGTGTATGTTTACAGATATGATCATTTGGTATTGGATAAACAATTGCTGTATTCTTTCCTGGGGAAGATTATTTCTCCCTCTCCTTGCATTCTTAGTTGTCTGTCGTTCTCTGTGTAGGGTAGTGGCCTCCAGGATACACCCCGCCCCATCCATGTTAGCATGTCCACTGTGTCGTCCTCATTCAGCTCATGTTTAGAAAGTCATAAGACCAGCTCAATGAGAGGGAAATCATGCCTGGTACCAGAACACCTCTCCAACTAGCCAGGGCTAGTGAAGTCATGGATCCTGGAGAAGATACAACCACCACTTTACTTAAAAAGCATAATCCCTAACGACATTCTAAATATTTATCCTTATACCCACCTCTCATTAAGGAAAGGTCTCTTTGCAACAAATGGAGAGCATCCTAGAAACCCACAACCAATCAAAATGCAGAGTTGTGGAGCTCGGTCCCAGTGGACACATCTACAACACAAAAGGCTCAGGGATAATTTCAGAAGAGGGGTCAGAAAGATCCTAAGAGCCAGAGGGCTGGGGGTTTGCTCTGAGATTGAGTCTCCTATGGATACCAGATGCTGCAACCATAGCCTCACCAACATGACTGCCCATGCATGAGCTAAGCAAGGCTAAAAACAGAGATACTAAGTGGATGGAGGAGAGCCCTCATGCCTCAACCTACACAAAGAACTACAGGCAACTAAGGAATTCTGAGAGTGGCTGACCCTTTTTACGTATGGTCATAGGCCCCAGACACCAGGAATTTCATAGGGTTCAACCGACTAATTGTTCATCATGGTTTGATTTTATCTAGATGTCTGAATCTCTAGTAAGATGTTTAAAACTTTTTCTTGTTTTATTGGAAGATCTTTTTTTTAGCAGTTTAAACTCAGAACATTATTAAAAAATTAAATAGAGTGAAAATTTGCCTTCATCAGTACTCTTAAGTCTACTTGTGAGAAAGCGCTATATCTGAACAAAACCTAAAAATTCATACAGACAGAGGGAGAGTAGTTATTTAAAAAGTGAAACAGAGAATGCCACCCCTCCCTCCAGCAGGTTCTGTAGTCTTGCCAACCCTGAAAAACCAGAAGCAGGGTTACCTATTCATACCTGTGTCTAAATAATTCATCAAAACATCCCAGTGTGCTGGCCAGCATTCATCAACGTAATACAAACTACAGTCATCTGGGAAGAGGACCTTCCACTGAGAAAGTGTCAGGCTGGCTGGCGGGCACGTCTGAGAGGCATTTTCTTGATTAATGATTGACGTGGCAGGGCCCAGCCCGCTGTCGGCAGTGTCCCCCTGGGCAGGTGGCTCCAGGCTGTATGAGAAAACAAGGTGAGCAAGCCATGAGGAGCAAGCCATTAAGCAATGTTCCTCCATTGCCTCTACTTCAGTTCCTCCATCCAGGCTCCTGCCTTGATTTCCTGCCCTGACTTCCCTTCACGATGGACTACAACTGTAAACTGAAATAAACCCTTCTCTCTCCTTATTACTTTTGGTCATGGTGTCTGTCACAGCGAGAGAGAGAAAACTAGAACATCTGGCCATCTTCCTCCTTCATCATACACTGTTCTCTCTCTCTCTCTCTCTCTCTCTCTCTCTCTCTCTCTGTCTCTCTCTCTCTCTCTCCCCAGCAACTTTGGGGGTATCACCCCAATTCATCAAGCCAGTTCTCAAAAAATGAACACCCCATCAGCTCCAGTTTTTGCTTCCATTGTGGTTAATATTCTTGTCTGTTTGAGCAATATTCCTGTCTACTTGGTTTATATCCTTGTCTACTTGGGCAAATCTCTGTGTGCATAGAAAAGAGGCACAGAGCAGGGATCAAGTGTAAGCACAGCTTAAATGCAGATGTGTCTGGACAAACTTTCTCTAGGGGAATGGCACTACTTTTCCTGAAGTGACAGTGACAGACAGCTGGCTCTGCTGAATGTCACCAGACATGCTCATCTCCAGAGGTCATGTAGCTCAACACAGACCTCTCTGTTTTGATCTGAATTTCTCTGTGATGGTCTTTTTTTTTTTTTTGGTCTGTTATTCATCTGTTTTCTTTATGTAAATGCCCCATTTGGCTGGGGCTTACATGTATTTCTGTTTTGCTTGCTGTTGACCTGAACAATCTTTTCTTACAATTAGGGAATTCTTGTCACCTTCATGTGTGTTGAAACGATCTTTCTGATGTGGGGTCGCCTTTTGGATTCTGTTCTTGGCTGGGTTAAATAGATGTTCAGGCATTTTTTTTCTATCTTCTTTAGAGAGTTCAGGTTCCAGGCTATATCCTGCGCTCTCCACTCCATCCAGCTCCCTAAATGTTCTCACCAGGGATTTATCTCACTGTCAAGCATCAGGTGGAATCCAGCTTTATAGCTTCATACGGGTCCCACCCATTTCCCCCAAATGATGCCTTCCTCATGCGAATTTGATGTCCTTCATTCTGGCATCTGTAACTATCAGAGTTAGGTGTTTTTGAGACAGTCTGTCGTCACTCTGTAGCCCTAGCTGTCCTAGAGCTTGGTGTGTAAACCAGGCTGGACTTGAACTTGCAGCAATCCTCCTGCCTGTTTCCTTAATGCCAGGATGACAATGCGTCATCACGCCCGGTCTGCGATTTGATATATGAGCGGCAGATCCTCCTAGACTTCCTGATTGTTTTCCCCATGTAAACTTCGGCTGCTGTTTTAATTGGGAATATATTGAACGCGTATTTTGAACTTGGGGGAGTCCTCCCTTTTCACTAAGCTTTAGTGGATTTTCAGTCTTTTCTATATTCAAAAATAACTGCACCACACTTACTGTGTCTTGAAGCTCTCCACTTGTCATTCAAGTTTTCTAGATAGATCATCACATCATCTGAAAATAATAATTTTGTTTCTTCCTTCCTGGTATTTTTATCTTGTGTTTAAATAGGAAAAAAGCACACCTGTGTTTTTCTTCAGAGTCAATATCTCCGGCACTGAGTTTGAAGTGAGATCACCCCCACATCCAGAGTTCTTTAGCTCTCCTGCCACCAGCCAACTGTCCCACAGCTCAACTCTGTCATGGATTACCTAAGCCAGAGTGAGTCCCCACAGGGCAGAGCTAAGTTCCTTGAGATGGAGTCCTACTTTAGAGCCAACTACAGGGAGTGAGTTATAGGTCACCTAAACTCTGACCTTGTGGTAAACCAGCAGCTCCTGACGCCTCTCCAGAGCTTTGGTAATTTTTTCTGACAGCTCACAGAATTCAGAGCAACATAGATGTTCACCCATGTGTTAATAGGACATGGTAAAAAGCCGGGTAAAGAGGTCACAGATGAGTCTAGAACAGTCCTGGGTTCAGGAGCTTCTACCCCCATGAGGCCATCCTTCTGGCTCGGGGATGTGTTTACCAACTTTTGAACTTCCCAGTCCTGTATCTCAGGGATTTTTGTGGAGGCTTCCTGTCTTGGTCTGTCTGGGGTGCCATAACAGTATACCTTAAGCAGGGTAATTTATAAACAGCACATTTTTTTCTTCTCAGTTTTGGAGACTGGAAGTCTGAGAAAGGAATGCCAAAAGAGTCGTGCCAGATGAGGACCTGACCCTCATGCATGGAGACTTCCTCACATGGTGGAAGGCATTCCCTCGATCCTTTTCACATGGGCACTGTACTGGTTACACGTCTCATCTCTGTAGCCAAATAGCCAACTAAAGCAATTTAAAGAAAGGATGGAAGGAAGGAAAGAAGGAAGGAAGGAAAGAAGGAAGAAAGAAAGAAAGAAAGAAAGAAAGGAAGAAAGGAAGGAAGAAAAGGAAGGAAGAAAGAAAAGGAAGGGAGAAAGAAAAGGAAGAAAGGAAGGAAGGAAGGAAGGAAGGAAGGAAGGGAAGAAGGAAGGGATAAGGGCTACCTAGCTGACATCTGTCATCTCATTGTTCACGATGCTTAATTCAGCAGATCCAGCCGGTTATGTGCCCTCCCTCACTACTCTGTGTGTCCCTCTAGAAGTGTTGTGCTCAGCAGAGTAGGATGGCCTTCCCTGATAAGGAGAACTCTTCTTCAGTCCAGAACATATTATAGGCTATTATCTCTCGATAGAACCTATAAGCTCAGAAGAATGAAAGTGTTAGTTGGGCTTACTGTTTGAATGAATACATGTCAGGAAAGGCATGCCAATGGGTGGCTTCTTGGTGACTGGAGTCAGATGTAGCCAGGTCTCAGTGGAATAAAGAACCTAGAAGCAGACAAGAAACAAGGCAGATTACAAAGCTCAAGGCACACCCCAGTGGCCCACTTCCCTAGGCCCCTCTTTCCTAAGGTTCCACAACCTCCAAAACTAGCTCAGAAACCAAACTTCAAACATACAAGCTTGTGGGGACATTTCATACCATTGGTACCAAGCAAGAATCTCATTTGTGAGGGCTCTGCTTTTCTGACCTAATTTCCTGAGTCTCTGTCTCTGTGTCTCTCTGTCTCTGTCTCTCTCTCTCTGTTTTTTTTGGGGGGGGGTTGTTGCTTTTTGTTTTTCAAGATAGGGTTTCTCTTTGTAGTTTGGCTATCCTGAAATTCACTTTGTAGACCAGGCTGGCCTCGAACTCACAGAGATCCTCCTGCCACTGCCTCCCTAGTGCTGGGATTAAAGGCATGCACCACCACCATCCAGCAAGATTCCACCTCTTAATCCTAGCTCACTGAGGGTTAAGTCTACCTGGATGGCATAACAGAATACCTGAAACAGGTATAAACTGCGGTGAGGGGCAACATTCAGTCCATTGTCTTCAATCAGAAGATGTGATCCACTATGAACTTACCTCTAGCCTCTCTATCCCCAAGGATAAGGGGATGAGATCGAAAGTTCCCAGCTCCCGGTATGGCTTAAGCTTTCTATGACAGGCCTTGGGCCCGAAACTGTCCAGGAGCCCACCAAATTTTGCTCTTTAGAGCAAAAGGCATTCCATTGTCCTGTAAGGTCCAAGAAGAGAAGTCAGGTCTTAGAACCAAAGATTTGGTCTAGGAGAAAAATATGGAACAAAAGATGGTCCTGTACTCAATAAATAATAAGAATTTTAGAAACTTTGGTGGGCAGAGGTGGATATGAATATTTATCTTCTTATGTCACATTTTCTTCTCTTCTCTAATTGTATAGGATGGTATTTGAGTTGAAGCAAGAGTGCACATCCTTATGATAATGGGACTTATTTTGCTGTCTCACTATTTGTCTTGTTTATGTGGGTTTTGCTGTGTGCCCAGACCCAGGCTCAGCATTCATATCTGCTAATTCATTGTGCTTCTTATTCAGCTGCCTGAGGATGCTCTTCTCACACCAGTGGAGAACTAGCCCAGGGCTGAGCACCTGCAGAGGTCACACAATTGCTAGAGGATTGGGTTGACTTCTGCCCCTGGCTGCCCCAAAGCTGAAACTGTCCAGTGAGACCCTGCAAAGCTTCTCTTTTCTCCAGTAGAAGAGGAGGTCAGCCTTCCCCAAAGGAGATGCTTATTTATTATTTTTGTACTGAGCAACAAAGCCAGGGCTCTTTATCCAAGGTAGACACACCTTTGACTGCTTAGCTACATCCCTCATCTTGACCACTTCAATCCAAAGGTTTAGCCATAGTGTAGCATGGAATGTGGTACTGGATCCTGCCCGGTCATGGTGTTATTACAGTGTTAGCATCACCAGGAAACCCGTGGAGGTCACCAAGGCCTCCCCACCAGGCATCATTGTTGTCCTGACTTTGAAAAAGGGTTTCATGAGCATCTTCCATTTTGTAGCTGTAAATCACTTTAGCCAACACCAGAAGACTCTCGACTATTTTTGTTTGAAAGAATGTGAAATTCTCCTGGCCAAGTCTGTGGGGTGCTTCTCTGTGAAAGTGTCCATTTCCTCCATGATGCCCGTCTATTTGAGTTTCAGTTGATTTATTCACAAAACCATTCACTTCATACATATTTTTCGAGTTATTTGTGTGGAGCGTTTCACTAACTCTAAATCTGTTTTCTCTTTTGTTCTAATTTTGTATTTTGTGTTCTTCCATAATTTCTTTGAGCATGCCAGTCAGCACGGCTTCTGCCCCACCTCCTCCTTTGTAAAGTGTGTGTGTGTGTGTGTGTGTGCGCGCGCGCGCGTGCGTGCGCGCGCGCGCACATACATGGTAAAGTCTTACTGTGTCGGCCAAATTAGCTTGGGACTCACTGCATAGCCTAGGCTGGCCTGGAAATATTGCAATCCTCCTGCCTCTGAGACATCAGAATAATTTCCAGCCAGGATCCATGTTAGAAGACTTTACATGTCATGAATAACGTAGATATAAAAGAAGCTTCAAGAAGTATGGAACTAGACAAGGTGATACCTACCAAGAAGATCAGAGGCTCAAGGTCATTCTCAGCTACATAGCAGATTTTAGTCGAGCCAGGGCTAAGTGAGACCCAGTCTCAAAGCAAACATGGAGAATGAGGCAATAAGAGGGTCAAGTATTTCAGAATGTGCATCCACTGGTTTAAAGCAAGGAGCAAGGGGAAGAAGACTGTGTTTCTGCCATAGCTATAAGTCTAGACAGACTCAACAGTGCCTGCGATAGGGAAGAAGGGACCAAAGTGATGCCCAGAAAGTGAACATTGAAACTATGTGTCCTCCATAGGTGTGTGAGTCCTGTGCTCTGCACAGTGAGTGTCCCACACAAAGTCCTGACCCCAGGTGGTGCTGTGGGGAGAGGGCACAGATTTTTAGAAGGTAGAGCCTAGTGGGAAGCCCTTAAGGCATTGGAGATAAACACTTGGCTCCAACACACTCCGGTCATGATCTGCAGCCCTCACCAAAAGGCCAACGCAGAGGAGTCGCCCCTCCCCTGTTGTGCCTGGAACCTCCAGAGTCATCTGCTAACACTGAGCCTTTTCTTTCTGTAATTTCGTTGCTTTAAATATTTTATTTTTGTTTTTTAGTTTTTCGAGACAGGGTTTCTCTGTGTAACTTTGGAACTTGTCTTGGAATTCACTCTGTAGACCAGGCTGGCCTCAAATTCACAGAGATCCTCCTGCCTCTGCCTCCCAATGCTGGGATTAAAGATGTGCACCACCTCTGCCCGGCAAATATTTTATTATGGTAGTAAACAAACGAACAAAAATGCTGGAGAGATGACTAAGCAGTTAACACTTGTTGCTCTTCCAAAGGACGTGAGTTCAGTTCCCAGCAGCCACAGTGGGTGGGCTCTCAATGGCTTGTCACTCCATCTCCAGGGAATCTGATGTCCTCCCCTGGCCTCTTAAGTCACTTGCACACATGTGTACACACACTCAAACATACATATAATTTTTAAAGAAAAATTTAAACCGGGATACAGGATAAATCAAAATGAGTCTTAAGTTCAGAGCAATTATCATAGAATAAAAGTAAGAATAATTTAGCAAAAGAAAACTCAGATTATTTAATGAGAAATAAGGAGAACTGTAGCTAGAGTTTTCCTGCCTGGCCCACGGTCAGGATAAATCTCTTTCACCTGCCAGTCCCACAGCCGCTCAGACCCAACCAAGTAAACACAGAGACTTATATTGCTTACAAACTGTATGGCCATGGCAGGCTTCTTGCTAACTGTTCTTATATCTTAAATTAATCCATTTCTATAAATCTATACCATGCCACATGGCTCATGGCTTACTGGCATCTTTACATGCTGCTTGTCCTGGCGGCGGCTGGCTGGCAGCGTCTGGCAGCATCTCCTTCCACCTTCCTGCTCTTTTTATTCTCTCTGTTAGTCCCGCCTATACTTCCTGCCTAGCCACTGGCCAATCAGTGTTTTATTAGCAACACATTTGCCATACAGAACATCCCACAGCAGAGAACACCATTGAATTAATGGACATTTAAAATATGGTGTTAAAACTGGGTCTTGATGTAGCTGATTATTATAGTGGATTAAGTTAGATAAGTAAAGGTTGAAACAAAGTAGACTTAAAAGTTCCAAGAATTGACTGGGCAGTGGTGGCACATGTCTTTAACTCCAGCACTTGGAGGCAGAGGCAGGTGGATCTCTGAGAGTTCAAGGTTAGCCTGGCCTACAGCGTGAATTCCAGGGCAGCCACAGGGCTTTACAGGGGAACCCTGTCTCATACAAACAAAACAAAAAGCAAGCAAACAAACAACAACAAAATGATCAGGATCTGTAGTGGCTCAGCTGTTAAGAACACTCCCTGTGTACAGAGGACCAGGCTCCAGTTCCCAGCACCCAGCCCTGACAGTATACCTTCTTAACAAAAACCATTCCCTTCTGTTAGTTGGCCTTTGTCACAGCGGCAGCCAACGGTAAGGAACATACTTCCATATGCTGGCAATTCAAAAACTCAAACGACATGAATGCTTAGCAAACGCTCAGCTGCCTGGAGAGCCATGGGCTTTGTCCGGATTAACAAGCGAAAATGGAGTCATAAACACTATGACTTTTTGTTCTTATCATCCTTGAGATTAGCTGCCTATTAGCTCTATTGTCTATAGCTGTCCAGTAGCTTATTCGGGTGATACTGGGAAACAAAAAGGGGGGAGCTTTTCCCTGGCTTTGGAGGGGCGGGGTGGGAGTGGGGGTAGTATCTGCCAGAAGATGGAGGAGGGTCTGGGCCCGCGCTGCTTACAGGGATCTTGTGGCACAGTGGCGAGCTGAGGTGGAGCACTGCCTCCCTCAGGCTGCTGTGGATTAAGTGGCTAACAATTTAAAGTGCCCAGCAAACTGCCCCGGAGCAGGGGATGCTGCCGGCAGGGCCTCTGTGGAGAGGAAGCCTGGAAACCTGGTTTCATGGTCACATGACGTCATCACGCCCACCACCGCAGTGCTGGGAGTCCTGGTGGGTGAGCGACCATAAGCCCTGTCCGAGTCACTCAGTCCTGGGCTGCGGTTGGCCCCATAGTGCAAAGGCTGCCAGCCAAGCCCTACTGAAAAAGGAAAACGGAGGAGAGTCCGTGAAGGCTGGGTTGGCCATTGAGGATCCAGAGAAGCGTGTGGGTTGAGGGCCAGGGAATCTAGACCCGAGTGATAACGTGTGATGACAGCCATGGAATAGGGGGACAAGGATGGAGGTCTCCACCTGAGGGAAGGAGGTTCGGGTCAGCTCGCCGGCTGTGGCGTCATCCTGGTTAGCAGCACCCCCTGCAATGTTCTGGCTTTCTTCTGATGGTCTGGGCCAGACACCAGAAGCGAGGTTAAAACCCACCTGTTAACTGCCTGGAGTCCAGATCCCTAGCCCGACCCTACATACCTCCCTCAGTGAAAGAAGCGCCCCAACCCCACACCTAGCTGTATTTTTTGTTCCCTACGACGCGCCTGTGTTGATGTCTCCGGGCCCAGCAGGTGGATGTTTTACAGTTTTTATGATTTCCGTTGAAAGCAGTAAGGGCTTGGTTCCGAGTCTGCAGGCAGGTTCAGCTGGGCGCCACCGAGTCCCTCTCTAGGAGTGAAAGGCAGTGCTGAGCGAGGGGATGCTGCCTCCGATTCCGGGCGTCTGTCCCCCACCCCTCACTGGTGATGTCACAGCCCAGCCCCAGCCCCCTCCCGCTCCAACCTCATCTCTTCTGCCCGTCCCTGTCCCCGCGCGACAAACCAGCTGGCGGCTGAGCCTCGGACGCAGCGCGCAGCCAACCAGCGCATCGGGAGGGGCTTGGGGAGGGCCGGGCCGGGGGCACGGAGCTCGTCACGCGGTGCCGCCGTCACAGCACCAGCAGCAGCCAGCGAGCAGCATCAGTTCCAGGCTCGGGGACCCTCTCCGGTGCCAGTGCCCATGCGGGGCCGCCGCCAGTGACGCCTGAGAGGTAAGGCTACCGCCCGCCCTGCCTGTCGCCATCCCCGTTCATCATCCAGCACCTGTCCGTGGCATCCGGCACCGGCACTACGAGCATCGGGTGGGGGATTCCGGGCCGTCGCCAATGTCCTTGTCGCAGCCCAAAGCGCGGGCTTGGAGCTGCGGCTTCCCTTCCCCCGACCTTCCTCCGCCTCTTCGAAGAACAAAGGGGCGAATTCAGGGGTGTCGGTGCTCCTTGCGAAGCTTTTCAGGGCCCTCAGAAAAGACTCCTTTGCTGCTGAGCGACCCCTGGCCCGTGTGGGCGGAGGTCGCCAGCGAGAGGGACCGGCCGATTTGGCCACAGCCTCCTTTCCCCGTATCCCTCCACTGCAGAGAAGCTACCCAAAGGGATGCGACGGATCCGCGGGGGAGGGGAGGCAGAGATGCCGAGTAGGGACCAGGACAAGGCTGCGGGGCGTCGGGACAGGGCGCGGCTGCTGATCCAGGCCCTAGGGAAGGGTGCGCGGGGCAGCGGCTCTGGTCCCCGGTGGGTGGGGGAGGGCCGATGCTGGAGCCGACAGCAAACAGGCGGGCGGGGCGGGGGATGCGGCGCCACGGCCAGGCCACCGGCTTAATGCGCACTTCACCGGTGACTGCCCGTCACTCCTATTGCTATATATGCCCCTCCCTCCAGAGACCCCATTTCCCTTCCAGAAAGACACAGCGCGGGAGGAACCACCCGCAGACACGCCTGGCAGCTACTAAGCCACCCCAGTAACAGGTGTGGCCCCCGGCTGGAGGGAGGGGGCTGAGGGACGCGTCGTCTGGGCTAGCAGAGATCCCCGGGAGTCTGGCAATGGGTTGACTCTAGGAACATTGCCTGCGAAGACCCTTGCACTCCCTCATTAAGCCACCCCTGGCCCCAACTGCTTCCTAGGGGAAGGCCACCGCCCTCTGCTCCCCAAGGGGCAGGGACCGCATTCAGGCTGAGAGGGAGAGGGAGGGTCTGCGGTGCGGTGAGGTGCAGGCTGCTGGGGGCCACAGGCGAGGGGCGGGGGAGGGGAGAGAGGGATTGCCAAGTCATGGGGCCTGCTGGGCGCCGGCGCAACGTCGCCCGGGCGCGGACCCGATGCGCGCCCACGTCCCCAGGAATGGGGACTTCCCCACCCCCACCCCCGAAGGCCATAGGACCCGTCCCCCAGCGGCTAGGCTACCTAAGAGGGGACCGCATTGCTGGGATTAAAGGCCTGCTAGGGCAAGCGGATTGGATCACGAGGCGGAGGGAGGAGGAGGTGCGGAGAGTTCCTGCTGCGCTCAGAGCTGGTGCGAGTCCAATCTCGGGGACCCACAGACTCAGCGCAGGCTCCTGCGGAAGACACGGTCACACCAAGCTGGCCGAAGGCGGCTGCCAGGGCAACGTGCCCAGCGCCTCTGTCTAAGGAGGCAGCGCAGGCTGCAGGGAAGCTGTTGGGGTTCGGGGGGCTGGGGCCGCACCTGCGGCGGCCATTTTGCAGGTGTGGCTGGTCACCTGCTAGTGGTGAGGGGGTGGGCAGGGCAGGTGTGGAGCAGCAGGGTGAGGGGTGCTGCAGGGTCCAAGGCAGACCTCTGCACAAGCATGGTCCTCTGCAGGTTCCTTGCTTTTGGTGGGTGGAGTCAGCATTCAAGCCTTCTCAGGCGGATGGCTGGGAGGGCTGCGGGAAGCTATGTGTTCTCTGGGTGTGAAGCCTGGGGAGGGCCCTGTTCCCAAGGCAGGGACCCTCTACTAGCGGCTTCCTCCTGCAGTGAGGATGGATCTGAAGGACAGGTTGTCCTTCTTGGTTTGTGGGCCACTGGTCAGAGAAGCCCTGTGTGGGAGCTTGCAATGTGACCGCGGGGGGTGGGGTCCCCCACTGAGACCTGTCAGGTTGGATGCCTCTCTTGCTGTGCCCCCTGTCCTAACGCCCTACCCAGATGGAGCATGGAACGTGTAGACTGCACTAGCCTCAGACAGGTGGAGGCCTGAGCTCTGTACAAAGCCAGAGCTGAGGAGCGGCTGAGGAGAATTCAAGACCAGGCCAGGAGGCAGGGGCAGGGGGTGTCTCAGGATTCAGGATTCAGCCTGTTCTGTGCCTATTTTTCTGTCTCTTATGATGATTGTGTGCTCTGCAAATGTAGCAGGGCAATCCTCCTGTGGGCTTTGTACAGGGTTTGGGGGGTGGGCAGCAAAGACAGGGTAGCAGGTAAGTCTGACCAGCAAAAGCCCAGAAGGACAAGATTGTTCAAGGAGGGCCATCCCGCACAAAAACTGTACCCTGGTTTAGGCAGAGCTCATCTCTCCAAGAACTGGGAGGGTCTCAGTGGTCACTTGTGGAGAGTGATGGGCTTGGGCCACTGAGCTAACAGATGAACACGTAATACGCAGTGTGCAGAGGTCTACATGTTCCCTAGAGCATGGGCAAAACCAGGGCTCTTAGGCCCAAAGGACAGAACTTCCCACGGCCACAGCCGGCCCCAGAAGCAACACCAGAGGCAGCACGGAGTCTCCTCAGCCCCACCTGAGGTAGTAGTGCTTTACCCCTGAGCCCATCCAGGGTCCTGGATCCACACTTGGCCGACTGACTGCGCCTCCCCCCAGGGTCTTGGTGACTCAGACTAAGCCAGACCTGCCATGATATAGGAGGGGACACTGTGGGGATGGAAGATTCAGTCAAGGTCAGCAGCAAAGGCCCTCCTGACTCCTCTGAGTGCCTACCCAGTCCCTCCGGCTGGCACTTAGTTCCTGAGTTGCCCTCAGCAAAGCCTTTATACCCTATGTTTAATCTAATCCTGGGTGCAGTGTGGCAGGCCGAGACATTCAGATGGTCTGGAGGTCCCCCTGTGCACCATCTCCTACTCAGATTTCAGGACTCACATCCACCTACCTTACTCCCACCCAGGGACCTGCAGCAGTGGCAGTCCCTGGTCCTAGAAGCAGGTGGGGAGTTAGGACCAGGGACACTAAGGAGCTGAGTTTCCCTTGCTTGGGTTGGCAGTGTCCTTCAATGCTGGCTCCCACGGACCTCTCACTTCTCACCATCCTGGTTTGAGCTGGAGATAGGTGGAGAAGGCAGCTGTGGCCCATCTGAGGGTGGCTGGCAGGTGTAGAGAGAAGCATGAGTTCTGGCATCGATCTAGGACTTCTGGGTACCACTAACATTACGCTGGGACAGATCAGAGGTCAGCTCAAGGGTAGGGGACTGCAGGAGCAGCCAGGGCCATTGAGACCCTAAGGGTTTCATCTTCCCATATTCACCTGTGGGACTGCAGCCACACACACCAGATACAAACACACCATGGAACAGTCACATGTATACACATCTGCACAGGTCACACTCATGCATACAGACGCACATGCATTCAGCATCCCTGGGTCCCTGCTTTTTTATTCCCACCGTTTGACTCTTCTCTGGATCGCTGTCTTTCCAGGCCTAGATCTTCCTGAAAGGCCTCTTGGGTACTGCCTCCTTCAGAAGGCTTGCTGTAAGTCACTAGCACACAGGATGCAGACCCCCCTCCCTTCCTCCCCATTTCTCCTCTCCCCCATAGGCTTGGGGCTGAGAAGAAAGCAGGGGACATTTATATGACATAAACTGCACTGTGCCATTGTGTGCATTCCATTATCCGATGCTCTCAGATGACAGTGAGGAAGTGATAGCATGCCCATTACTCAGATGCAGACACTGAGGCTCCTGAAAAGTCATGCTTGACTTTTCCAGGCACCAGACAGTTGCTGCTCTTTTAGTGCCTTCTGTCTGCCTCCCACCCATCCCATCTGTCTTTCCCTTTTCTCTTATATCCCCATTCCTTGCCCCTTCCAGGGGGACAGCATAGTGTCACCTTCTATCCTCCAGTAAGACTCAGTGACCACCATCTTTGATCTCCAAAGCTCAGGGTAAGCAGCTGCTACACTATCTGCTGGGGCAGTCTTAGGTCTGTGAATTTTTGAGGCTGGCTGGGCAGGACATCCTTCCCTTTGGTGGAGCTCTAGGGGTCACAACAGCTTCTGATTGTCCCTATGGTCCCCTCCCCTTGAGCTGACCTCTAGGGATGATGGTGCCCAGAAGTGTGCTAGAGGGGTGCCAGGACTCCCCACATCCACTCACCCTCAAGTGGGCCTCAGTTGCCTATCCCATCGGTCACCCGTTCAAAGTAAGACAGTAAGATACAGGGCCAGTGGGCACCATTCTGAGGCTGCTGCCCTGGGGTAGGGGTGGGAGGGACTCAGCGGCTTTCGTGTCCTTTTCGCTCTCACTTTCTGCCCGCTTCTTGGTCTAGGGTCACTGTGGCTGCAGGTCCCCTCCCCAGCATGGGGCAGAGATGTGGCAACTGCGGCAGGCGACTACAGGGCATGGAGGAGCATGGAGAGGCACCGGCCTGAAGTTTAGATGCTTATGCATTACTTCCGTGCTTTAGCAGGAGTTTCTTTTTTTTTCTAATATCTATTTTTAAATTTAATTTTATGTGTATGTGTGTTTTGTTTGCATGTATGTCTGTGTATGCTTGGTACCTGAGGAAGCCAGAAGAGGGTGTCCTTGAAACTGGAGGCAGGCGATGGTGAGCCACCACGTGGGTGCTGGGAATTGAACCCAGGTCTTCTGGAAGAGCAGCCAGCACTCCTAATCACTGAGCATCTCTCCAGCCCTGGCAAGACTTTCTTGGTTAGGGTTTTCTTTTCTTAGACCTCAGATATCTTTACTTTTTAGTGGAATGGATTTCTTTTGTCTCTAGGGTCCTGCAGCTCTTCTAAGTCCCTCTTTCCTGCCACCTCACCTCCCTCTGTCTGGCTGGTTGCTATTAGCCTGGTGCTCACCCACTTCGTCAGTTCTTGGCCCACCTGGCTGTCTGTTTATGGTTTTCTATCTTGCTTCGCTGGGGTGTATCCTTGTCAGCCGTATTGAAAATGACGCATGAATCTCTGAGTGTGTGAGGGGGCTCTGCTCCATCCTCACCCGATGCTGAGTCATTTCCTCAGAACTTGGGAGGCTATGGCTTCACAGGCCTGGGCATCCCTGGCTCATGAGTGCCTTCTCCTGTGATTCTCTTCCCTCTGGACTCTCCATTTTTCCACGAGAGTCAACCATGCTCTTGGAGAGGTCTCAGTGGGTTTTTGTTTGTAATGATGCTTGTGGGTCGTTCGGATGGAAGGTTGGGTCTCTTATTTGTAGGTTTACGGTCTTCCTACCTTTTTTCCCCTTTCTTCCTCTAATTTCCTCAAATGCTGCTTTTCTCCCTCATATTTGTCTCCTTGTCTTTTCTCTTTCATGGACACCTCTTAGTTTTCATTTTCCGGTTCATGGTTTGCCTCTAACACATGCCTTCTTTTTACCTGCTTCCATCTCAGAGCATCCTGCTCCTATTGCTGAAGGTGGCTCTTTCTAGAGCACCCCAGTCTGTAAGCGGAGGTTTTCTTTGCTTGCTTTGTGTGTGGCTTCCCTTTCCCAGGGGGGCCCGTTTTCTGCTGCTTTACTCAAGCTCCCCACTTGGCGCATTTGCGGTACTCATAGACGCCCAGAGTCCTGGCGGTACACACAGGACTCGGGAGGCCCAGCATCAGAGGAGTGCTTGTAATGCATCTTCTTCCTCTGAGTGGGGCTCTAACTGGGGCATGGACCCTTTGCAGGCCCAGGCCCAGGTGATGGTGTGGCTGCTGCCAAGTTCCCCACCCAGCACCAGAGTTTTGGTCTCAGCCTCTGCCCTGAAGGCTGTGCTCTTTAATATTTGTCGGGGGGGGGGGGGGAAGCATTCTGCTGCCTGCTGCAATACTGATGGTCCCAGTAATGCCATCTATTACGAGGTGGATGGTGGCAGTGGGGCCGTTTCCTGTTTAGCCCTATGCCTCCCACCTGCCTTCCTTCAGATTCTTTGGGTGCCCAAACATAGCCCTGGGAAGAGTACCATGCAAGCACCTTCCTCGCTTCCCTGCACCCCTGCAGGCCATCCAAGCCCTTTATTCTCACCACTGGGGTGACTCTACCGCGCTCCTTCTCTCGTTCTATGAGGTCTCAGTGTGACTGGCAGGCATGATTGTTAGTTCATTGAGGGCCGGGCTCCTCTCTCTTTGGGGGTCTTGGGTGTGAAATGACTTTGACTCTGTGCATCCATTGTGATAAGAAGGGAACCCATTTCAGATGTTTTCCCTCTCATACTCAGGAAGAGGAACCTGTTGATGCCATGTTCTTCAATGTCCTTGGCATGTTTGTGTGTCCACAGATCAGCCCATTGACCTATCTTAAAGGTAGATAGATCCCGAAGTAAAGGTTGCTGCTAGGTTGCCAGGGAGGCCCTCAGGTGTTCTCTGCAGAGGCTCACCCTTCCCTAGTGGCTAAGAACACCTGCTGCTCATGCCCACCCCACATACTTGTCTGCCTTCTGCATGTGTCTTGATCCAAGTTCTGTGGCTATCATGAAATACCTGGGACCATGTAACTCACAAAACATAGGGCCTTATTTGGCCCATAGTCAAAGAGCATGGTGCCGGCCTTTGCTTAGCTCTGGTGAAAGACTTATACTGCATCTAAGAGCCCAAACTATCCCCTTCAAGACACAACAAGTGTGCCAGAGAGCTTGATTTTGTATTAATGTTGATCCTGTGATGAGCCATTAAACCACGAATGCATGAATGGTCCATTTCTTCATCCTGAAGATGTTGTTAACATGTGGCTCTGGGGATTCGGTTAGATCCACGGCTGCGTTCTCAGCCATTGCATCATGGTTGTCTCCTACCCACTGTCCACAGGGATCTGGCATTTCCTTGCTCTCTCTGTGCACAGTCCTGTCCCATGTTGGCAGAGCAACCTGAAATATACAGCTGCATCCTGGTCCATGCCACTCTCAGACACTGGTAGCAATGCTTCTGATGCCCCAATATGGGCCCCATTCCCTGGCTCAAGAGCCCCCAAGACAGCTCAGTTTCCTTTTGACTTTGCTGTGACAATGCTCCACATTAGCCTTCCCTTCCATTGTGCACAATGACCTATTCTCTTTGCCTACGAGAGAATTCACCCTCCCCCCACCCTTTGGAGTATGGTGGGATGACGATGTTACCCTAACTATCTTTTTGTTTAATTAAACATTTTTAAAATTTTTTGTGTATATGTGTGTGTACGTGCACATATGTGCAGGTGTTTGTGACCGTGTTTGCACATGCAGAGGGGATGCAGAGGCCAGAGGAGAACTTTGGGTGTTCTGTTCTGCTATTCTCCATCTTACTCTTTTTGAGACAAGAGTTTCTCACTGACTCTAGCTCACCATTTGTTCAGCTAGGCTGGTTGGCCAGCAAGCCCCAGGGATGCTTTTGTCTCTGTAACCTGCCTCCTCAACCCTTGTTTGGGTTACAGGTGTGCCTGGCTGCTTCCGTAGATGTTGGAAAGGTGGACTCAAGTTCTTATGCTTAGTTAGCAAGCGCTGTTACCTACTGAGACATCTCCCTGGCTGTGGCTACACACCACATGCAAAGGACTGTACTTCATAGGTCCGTTTCTGATCTTTTCTGTTTATGTGGTGGGTTTCTATCCCTCTCCATACCACCCTGTCTGTGTCTGTCTGTCTGTCTGCCTGCCTGCCTATCTATCTATCTATCTATCTATCTATCTATCTATCTATCTATCTATCTATCTATCTATCATCTATTTATCTGTCTGTCTGCCATCTATCTCTCTATATATATCTATAAATCTATCAGTCTATCTATCTATCTATCTATCTATCTATTATCTATCTATCATCTATCTATTTATCTATCTATCATCTATCTATCTATCTATCTATCTATCATCTATCTATCATCTATCTATCTAAGATTAAGATTACACATAGCTCAGACTGGTCTTGAACTTGCTATGAGTAGAAGATGAACTCCTGATCCTCCTGTCTCTGCCTCTCAAATGCTGGCATTACAGAGGTGGGCCCACCACAGCCAGCTTTCTACTCAGTCCCAGCACTGCATTGTACCTCCTGATCTGCAGAGGACACATTCCAAGACTCCATGTGTATGTCTGACACTACAGTAGGATATGGCTCCATACAGACTGTTTTGTCCTACACATATGTATCTGATAAAGTTTTGTTTATGAAGTAGGCACAGTAACAGGTTAATAGTGGTTCATAATAAAATGGAGCTGTTATAATAATAAACCTTAACAAAATTTGCAACTTAGAAACTGCTTAGTTTTGAAAATTTCCATTTAATATTTTTAGATCATGGTTGACACCAGGTAACTGAATCCAAATATGTTAGCTGTTCTTACAATAAATGCCCCAGAGTATCAACTGATAAAGGGGAAGGTTTAGTAAGGCTTAGAGTTTGGGTCCAAGGTTGCATGGCCTCATTGCTTTGGGTCTGGGTTGAGACATCACTGCAGGAGTTCACTGTGAATGAAGCTATTTGTATTTAGGAGATAGGAAGAGAGGGGCTAGGGTACCTCTATTCCTGTCAAACATTTCCCCAGTGACTGGGAGACCCTCCCCCCATTAGGTCCTTTCCTAAAGGTCCTGTCACCTCCTAGTAGAGTAAGCTCAGATCACATGGGCTGAGTGTAGGAAGTTCAGATCTAAATTGTAGCCCTGGGGACCGTGAATCCATGGTCTGTTTCCCTTCAGACTTGGTATTGGCATTCCTAGTGTCTTATTCTCCCACACACATTTTTAGAAGCAAGTTGCCAAGTTTAATAAAAGAGATTAAGATATACTTGAAATTACACTGGCGCTTTAGATAGATTTACATAAAAGTCAACATTTTTGAGATGGTTGCTTTTCACAAAAAGTCATAGCTCAGGCCGGGGAGGTAGCTTAGCTGCTAAAGCTGGTGCCAGGCAAACATGAAGATGTGAATTCAAATTCGACCCCCAGCACTATTGGGGGATGGGCAGTTCTTGCTTGTAATTTGAGTGCTGGGGAGGTAGGGGGAGGAAGGCTCCTGGGGCATACTGGCCAGCCGGTCTAGGTGAATGGGTGAGCTCCAGGTACAGGGAGAGTGCCTGTCTCAAAAGATAAGGCAGAAGAAAAAACCTAATGTAGACCTCTGCTCGCCACATGCACCTGCAGGCACCATGCACACAAACGTGGACACAGCAAATGCGCACGGAAATAGACAGGAAAAGGTTAGAGTTCTTTGTCTAGATCTTGGTAAAGTTTAACATTTTTCTTCCAGGAAATTTCATGGGATCTTTAGTCATGAGCTTTAGGTACTTCATAGTTTGGTTATTATTTTAAATGGTAAAGTGTTAAATGTCAAATGTTCCTAATTCTCTGACCTGGTGTGCATCAACACGTAGATTTCCAACAATCTTGCTGAAGCTTTGCACTTACTCATGACTTGTGGGAAATATTGGTGTCTATGCAAATGAGCAAATGGGCTGAGTGGTGACTGTCCCGTCCCCTCATCTTTGTTTATTGTTTTTCCTGTCTTAGTGTGTGGCTGGAGTCCCTGTAACAGTTAAGCAGAAGTGGTAGCAGTCATCCTGGGCTGGTCCCAAACTTTTTAGAGATGGAATATTTTTTCCCAAGTCACTGACAAATGTAACGTTTGGGTGGGTTTCAGTGGATGGCTTCTGGGATTTAAAAGTCTTTTTTTTTTTTCCAATATTGCTGAGAGAGTTATCATATGTGGGTCTGGAAGACTACTGACTTGTTGTTGTTGTGTTTTTTTGTTTGTTTGTTTTTTATATCTATTGAGGATGTCATATATTCCCCGTTTTCCAGGTGTGTAATGAATTACAATGACAGCTGTCCCCGTTATGCTTTATGCCAATATTTCAGGAGTTCCAGGTTGTTTTGTTTTTGTTTTTTTTTGCTAATTAAATGTTTTAAATTACATTTATTTTCTTTTTATTGTATGTGTGTTTGCAAACTTGAGAGCCGTGACCACACCTGTGGCGACCAGAGGATCGCCTGTGTTAGCAGGTTCTCCCCTCCCACCATGTAGGGTTTGTGACTGACGTCAGACACCAGGCTCAGTGGCCAGTGCCTCCACCCCTTGGCCACCTTGTCAGCTCTGTGCGAAGTCTTCTGGACTCCTGAATCTATGTTCATTAGTGAAATCAACCTATAATATCCATTTTTCTAATTTTCCCCGATTAATCTGTCACCAAAGTCTTGCTAGTTTCAGTGAACAAATCGGAAATATATACTTTCTCTCTGCATCCCTCTCTCTTGTCCACTTCCTTTCAAGGTCTATATAAAATGTGAATTATTGTTTTTAAAATGTATGGTGGAACTCACTTATAAAGTACTTCTAGTTTTTTGTCTAGTTTGTTAGCAAATTTAATATTTTTATATTATTTAATTTAATTCTTTTCCTGAGGTAGAGTCTTGCTCTCTTGCCCAGGTTGGTATCAAACTCTTGGGCTCAAATGACTCCCACCTCAGTCTCTTTAGTGCTGGGAATTCACACACACACCATGGTGCCTGGCCTGTGGGTAAAATTTAAAACCACTGACTCAATTTTATCTAATAATGGAGAAAAATGTGTGTTTCTGCTGGCTGGCTGGCTTTCCTCTAGTTACAGGTTTTCCTGCTTCTTGGGACATCTAGTAATAATTCATTGGATACTAGGTGTGGTTTTTACACTGTGGTCTGAGTTACAGGTTTGACCTCTAGAGCACACTGGATATTGCTCTGGCAGCTCCCTGGAGGGATGGCTTTGTCACTTAAAGCCCATTAAACTTTTCTGGGGTAGGACTAGAGTAGATTTCCTGCAGGGAGGTGTAGGGCCACCCAACTAAGATAGGATTCTTTGGTGTCTCCACGGAGTTCCTGGGATGGAGAAGACCCTGATCCTGGCTGATTGGATCACAAATACCTCTTTACCCAGTGCAAGCTTTGGGGATGGTTTATTCTTCAACTGCTCTGTCCTTTGGTCTCTGGATCACATGGCCACAGACAGACACTCTGCAAGGCTCAGGGGCATCACTGACAAATACCTGGAGCTGTGAGCAGTTTCTTCCTTTCCAGAACTATCCAAATTTCCCACCTACCCAAACCCTGAGAGTTAAGTCTTGGCCCTGTGGCTCCATCCTGGTTGGAAGTGGAAACCCCATATGGTTGCTAGTAGTATTGTTGTTATTGTTCACTAAGAATTTCTGTAGCTCCATTGTGACTTCTTTGGGGTATCCATTATTAAAAAGTTTATTTTTAAAGTTTCTAAATATGCGGGCTAGGGTTTTGTTGTTGTTGTTAATATTTTGTTTTCAAGGGAAGTGATCCATTTAATACAATATGGAAGTTATTGGGAGTTACTTTGTGGCCTGGGTTTTAGATTTTTAAAAGTTCATATTTTACCCTATTGTTTTTAATTACTGCTTTTTTTCAGTAAACATTAAGACAACTAACTCTATTTGGGCATTAAAAAAAAAACAAAAAACAAAAAATAAAAAAAAAACAAAACTGAAGCCTGGGCTGAAGAGATGACTCAAAGGTTAAGAGCACTGGCTGCTCTTCCAGAGGTCCTGAGTTCAATTCCCAGCAACCAGCTGGAGGTTCACAACCATCTATAATGAGATCTGGTGCCCTCTTCTGGCACACAGGAAGAACACTGTATACATAATAAATAAATCTTAAAAAAACAAACAAAAAACAAAAGAAAACAAACAAACAAAAAAACCTGAAGCCTTTCAGGGTATCAATCCCTGCCTACTTCCTCTCTCCCTCCCTTGACTCTAGTGGAATAAATTGCTTTTCCATTTGTTTGGCAATCTATGACTTTGAGCTTACATGATCATCTGCCCTGGGGAGACTGAATCTGGGAAGCGAGGATGGTGATAATTTGCTGGAAGGCTTGTGGCTGTTCTCACTGAGGATTCAGATCTGATGTTGACACCAGCTTGGGTGCCGTGGGTCACCCAGATAGTCTCAACTTGAAACTGAAACTCCATGGGGACAGGCCATGACCTTCGATTCTTAGCAACTCTTACTTTGCCATTCCTGTGTCTGAATGTCGTTGAGTCAATCCCCTGTGTCCCTTTGATGGTGTACCTGTCTCCCCAGCCTTGCACACTGAGGGTGTAGCTTTGAAGGATCTGCTGTCTTGAGGTGATGCTTGTAGTCATGAATGATCTACCTCCCGCCACATGGTCCCAGTGCTTGGATGCCTTTGCATCAGCAAAGGCCCTTGCCTTCTTGCTGATATGACATCCTTATTTTAGTAATGCTGTGTACGCACTCTCCATTCATTTTTGTTTCCTGAGTCGTTTTCTCGCTTGTTTCTGATGTGTGTTGTTTGTCCTGGATTTCCAGGTGCTCTGTCACGTAGGCCGGAAGTGGCCGTCTCCCCTCCTCTTCTTCTCCCTCCTGAGAAATGTCCCTTCTAATGAGAAAACTTTCTCTTGTCTTCACACACAGACACACAATATTTGCCGATTAAAATGAGTCCTTTTTTTCTTGTTTGTGTGAAGAAATATGGCCCAGGCTGGCACAGAACTTCGGATCTCCTTTGTCAGCTTCCTAAGTGCTGGGATTACAGGAGTGTGTGTGTGTGTGTGTGTGTGTGTGTGTGTGTGTGTCCACCAGCTGAGCTCTTAGTTATCTGAACTACCGAATGATAACATTAAAATAATTCTTTTTAAGTTAATATGCACACAGAAGAATCAAGTGATGTACCTAATTTAGTTAGAAAAATCACCACTTTTTCCTTCCATCTCAATTCATTTCACCCATGTAAATTTTTTAAAACTTTCTTTCTATAGCAAAATAACAGGTTCACTCTGTGGGTTCTCACTATTTTAAGCATTGTACGAAGATGTAATGAAGGCATTTTAGCCTTTGTATTTTGTTTGTTTCAAGGTCTCGTTTTCGAGATTCATTCATTCATTCATGCTCTCTATCCTGAAATTCCACTGGAAAAGACAACACACTAGAACCAAAGAAAAGAGCTGGACTTTCCATGAGGATACCAAACAGGCAAGAACACAGAACAACGGAACAAACAAATCAGTACACATCCAAAAGAAAACTACCACTAAGAAAAAAAAAATCCTTAAAAATTAAAAAAAAATAAAAAGAAAAGATTCTTGATGGACAGAGAAGCAAAAGTCTTCAACAAATACCTATGGAGCCAAACTCCACAACACTGGAAAGAGTGTCAGTCGAACAAAGCAGAAGGGATTATACTGTCTGAATTCAAATGACTACGTGTCTGTTGAAATCCAAACAGCACGACAGTGACGTAAATGCAGATACACAGACAAATGGAACAGAACAGGGAGCTAGAAGTGAGGGCCGCATCTGTAGCCAACTGCTGTTGATGACAGAACACGCAGTGAACTGAGAATGGGGGGGGGGTGCACACCTCTAATCCCAGCACCCGGGAGGCAGAGGCAGGCGGATCTCTGAGTTTGAGTATAGCCTGGTCTATGGAGTAAGTTCCAGGACATCCAGGGCTATGTAGAGAGACCCTGTCTCAATCAATCAAACAAACAAAACAAACAAACAAACAAACAAATAAAACAAAACAACAAAAAGAACACGTGCTGGGAAAAGGACAGTCTTCCATAGTGGTGCTCAGACAATCAGTTATCCGTGTGCAGAAGAATAAAGCTAGACCGTGTCTCTCACTCCCTATAACTAACTCCAAACAGGTTAAGTACCTGTATGGAAGATCTGAGATGTGAAAGCACCAGATGACATTGGAGGAATGCTTCCGGACACTGTCATCAGCAATGAGTTTTCAGAGAAGACCCCAGAGTCCAGGAAGCGAAAGCAATGATAGGCACATGGGGATTGTTTAGCTGCTGTATAGCAAAAGCATCAGGAACCCCCAGCCGACAGAGCAGGCGGCAGTAAGTAAGTGACCCTTAGGTAGCAGCTTCCGGGGCTCACAGCCGTGCTAAATGTTGCTCTTCTGCTGTCTCTGGACTGCTTTATAGTGATTTATAGTGTAGTGATTCATTTCTTGCAGTTTTGGAGGCTGGAAGGCTGCACTGAGGTGTGCTCAGTGTCTGACACAGGCCAACTCTGGCACCTTCTTACTGTGTCCTCACAGGGACGATGGAGCCTGGGTTCTCTCTCAGGCCTCCTTCATAAGTGAGCTAGGCCAACACGGAGGTCTCCCCCTCTTGACTCAACTGCTTAGCAGATGTTCCAACACTTTGGAGGTTAGGACCTCAGCATAAGAATCTGAGAGGGACTTTCAGACTATGCCTCCCACCCCACCTCAGCTCTTATCTCTAGCTTTTGGGTTTCCACTACACAACATTCCACCAACCCCCATATTGCTACTTGTCGTGCTCATTCACAGTTCTACCCAGTGTCTTCAGCTCTATTTCAGTCAGTGTATTTTTTTTTCAGTTTGAGAATTTCCTTTTGATTCATTATAGTTTCCAATCCTGGGGCTGGGGTGATGGATCTGAAATTAGAGCATTTGTTGCTCTTATAAGGACCCAGGTGCCGTTCAGAGCATCCACACTGTTGCTCATAACTATCTATATGTCTGATGCCCACTTCTGGCACCCTGGGCACCAGGCAAAACACTCATGCACATAAAATAAATATCTTTTTGAACTTCAAACTAAAACTGAATCTTCTGGTAAAATTCTCCTCTTCACTGACGTCTTCTCCCTTTTACCCTGGGCTTTGAACGTGCAGGTCACGGTGCTCTTAAGTCCATGTTGGTAATTCCTAGGTCTGTATAGTGTGTAGTTTTTTTCCCCCCATTTTAAAGTTTTGGTGGATCTCTGTGAGTTCAAGGCCATACTGGGAACAGAGTCAGGCAGTGGTGGCATACACCTTTAATCCCAGCACTTGAGATCTCATGTCTTTGCTTGGAAAGCACACACGCCCTTAATTCCAGGAAGTGACATGGCTGGGTGGAGAACGGTATACAAGATGTGAGGAGACAGGAACTAACCTGCAGTTCAACTGAGACCCTCGGGGGTGAGGACTCAGAGGCTTTCAGTCTGAGGATTTGTGGAAACAGGATCGGCTGAGGAGTTGGCGAGGTGAGGTTGGCTGTGGCTTGTTCTGTTTCTCTGATCTTTCACCCCAATATATGGCTCTGGGTTTTTTTTTTTTAATTAATAAGATGGTTTAGCAATTCGTGTTACATCGTCCCTCTATGCCCTTTTTGTTTTAATGACATTTCCCAGACTATTTAAAAATATTTATCTTTATTTTATATATATGTAAGTGTTGTGTCTGCACATCTGTATGTGTGTGCACCATATGCATTCCTGGAGCCATTGAAGGACACCAGAAGAAGGCACTGAATCCTTTGGAACTGGAATTACAGGTGGTTGTGAGCTGCCACATGGGTGCTGGGAACTGAATCCAGGTCCTCTGTGAGAGCAGCAAGTGTTTCTAACGGCTGAGCCATTTCTCCAGCCCCGAGCCTTGTAATTTTTGATATAAGGGCTCACATTGCAGACTGAGATGCCATCCAGACCCTGACATTGCTGTACCCCATTGCAGAAGGCTCATCTGTCCCAGGAGCTTCGGTCACAACCAGTTGAGGCCAGGCTGCGGCAGGTCTCATCAGAGGGACCTCGTCTACTAGGCTCTGCGGTACATCCCTGGATTTCCGAGACTGGCCTCCATGACCCCTGTAGTCTGTAGTGCCGGCCTACCACTGTGGAAATTTCCTTTGGCTTTCAGAGGCTCTTGGCTTGGGCTCTTAAATTCTATACCTTGGATTCAGAACTTGCCAAATGTCTTCAGGGGAGAGCTGCCTGTGTGTCCACCTTGACATTCCACTTCCTTATCTTGGTCTCCTGTTTGTTTCTAGACCACAGCTCTGCAGGTTTTCCTGTCACTCGGCAACAGCTCTCTGTCTGGAAAGACTCCAGTCTTTCAGCCTCTCGCCTCGTGTCCAGAATGCAAATGGGCTGGGAGCCAGCGCCGCTCAGTGTTCTCTGTCCCTGCACCCTCTAGACCCCTGCCCCAGAAGCTTGGCCTGTTACCCCCATGCTTCAATAGCTCTGATCTTCACCAGCTGCTCACCTGCACGCAGGAGTGCTTTCCTGGCTTCCTGAAGTGGCATTTTTTGCTTCGGAGTGGGAATAGCCCTGTGTGTTTGTGCTTCCAGAAAGAAAGTTCCAGTCTATGATTCAAAGTGGCCAATTGTCCAATACTGACCTTAATTTATTTTTCACTGTCCGTGTGTGAGTGTTTTGCCTGCACGCATGTCTGGGTACCACATGTGTGCAGTGCCTTTGAAGGCCCGAAGAGGACATTGGAACAACTAACGGTTGTGAGCTGCTATGTGCATTCTGAGAATCGAACCTGGGTTCTCTGGAAGAGTAGTCAGTATTCTCAACTGCTGAGCCATCTCTTCAGTCACCCAATACTGAGCTTGTAAAACATTACTATTTCCAGAGAGAGAGAGAGAGAGAGAGAGAGAGAGAGAGAGAGAGCCAGGCGGTGGTGGCACACGCCTTTAATCCCAGCACTTGGGAGGCAGAGCCTGGTGCATCTCTGTGAGTTCGAGGCCAGTCTGGCCTACAGAGCGAGATCCAGGACAGGCACCAAAGCTACACAGAGAAACTCTGTCTCGAAACCTCCCAGAGAGAGAGAGAGAGAGAGAGAGAGAGAGAGAGAGAGAGTCTATGAACATGCTCTATCTTCTCCACAGAGCCTCCCTGTGTGGGTACTGTTCTAGTCAACCTTAATTGTCAACTTGATACAGCCTTGAGTTGTCTGAGAGGAAAACCTGAATTGGGGAATTGCCTAAATCAGATTGGCCCGTGGGCACGTCTGTAGGGGACTGCCTTGATTATTAATTGATATACAAAGGCCCAGTCCACTGTGAGTGGCACCATCCCTAGGCAGGTGGCCATGGGCTGGATATGAACCTGCCAATGAGCCAAGAAGCAGCATTCCTCCATGGCTTCTGCTTCAGGTTCCCGCCCCGACTGACTTCCCTCAACGATAGACTGTGACTTGGAAGTCTCAGCCAAGTAAATCCTCTCCTCCCCATGTTGCTTTCGATCTGTATCATCACAGCAGCAGAAGTAGAATTAGAGCAGAGCCGCCGTCAGCCCTTAAATGAGCACGGCTTTGCAGTGTAGGTGAGGGCTGGGAGGGGTGTGTGGCCCTCCTTTGTCCTCGTTTTCCAAAAATCTCATCTTGCCAGATTTCACTGAGCATCCTGCTGGAGTATCTGGGTTACAGGAATTGAGCATCTGTGCAGCTAAGTTTGAGGAGAACAAGAAGCTTACCATGTCATCTATCTCATAAACATTTTCTTCCTCGCTGATGATTTCCTGTTTTGATCACAGGATACCGCTTAAAGGGAGCAGCGTGTGCTGCCGCATACACGCTGCCCAGGACTCTTGTCCTAGGGGCTTCACGGGCTTGCCCGGGCCACACCCTCGTCCCTGGCTAGGATGTCAACACAAGGAACCATGGTTCACCTGCCCTTCCTGGGTGGTCACACCCAGGGTGGACCACTCCTGGGTGGTCACTCATAGACTTGGGGAAGGGGGCACACGCTCTCAAAGAGTGACGGACACTCTGCCTTGCGGCTGCAGGGATTACCATGAAGGTGGGAGTCCAGCCCCCACCAGTTTCGGTTCCAGTGTGGATTTGTCCACCCTCAGTGGTAGGGAGGTCTGTCCCTCTCCTGCAACCTCTGAAAGAGCTGTTAATGAGGGCCATCAAGCCCCAGTTTCACCTGTGAGTGGGGTCATCGGCCTCAACCCTTTCAGCACACACACCCATAAACCAGTGCCCAGAGGTGAATCACACAGCCAGAGAAAGGCAGGAGCAGACTGACACCTGTCCATCTGTAACCCTTGCCCAAAGAACCCTGTAGGTGTGATGGTCCCCACTTTCTTCTTTTTTTAATTCAGTTAAAAGATTTTTTTTTTCGAGACAGAGTTTCTCTGTGTAGCTTTGGAGCCTGTCCTGGAACTCACTCTGTAGCCCAGGCTGGCCTCAAACTCAGAGATCCACCTGGCTCTGCCTCACGAGTGCTGTGATTAAAGGCCTGTGCCACCACCACCTGGCTCAAAAGATTTTTTCATACTTGGGTCATAATCTTTCTCCTTCCGCAGCTCCTCCTAGCTCTCTCCTCATCCCGACCTACCCAACTTCATAGTCTTTCTCTTAAAAATGAAAACAAGAAAAAGCATACTCCCCCCCACCCCACCCAGGACACACACAAGTAAACAAAAACAAGAAAACAATAACACAGAGTCTGCTTTGTGTTGGCCAACTATTCCTGAGCATGCAGGCTGCCCTGGGGTGTGGTTGATACACCCATTGGTAACTCATGCTCAAATTCCTCACAAGTTCAATCCGGACAAAGTCCCATCCCTAACGAAGAAGTCATTTGCAAATTATAGCTGCTGGGAGAGGGGGAACGGTTTTCTTCGCTGGAGGGCCACTTTGTTCTGGCATTGTCGGGCTCCTCACCCTCAGCTTAGCTTTGTGCTATTCACACCAGTGCCTTTTCTCACCTGTAGTTACCTGCTCCCACTTCCGTGTCCTGCTGGCTGCTCACCACACTGTGTCATTGGGGAGGCTGAAGGGAGGGGAGAAGTCCTGTGGGTGTAGCCAGGCACCCTTGTACTGCCTCTTTGAATACTGCTCCTAATTTTTGTGTCCCCCATTCCCCCAGGTGACTCTGCCCTCTCTGGGGCAAGTGCAGCGGCTGAATTACCAACAAACGCCACAGAAATGGCCGGGGCTTCTGTGAAGGTGGCGGTCCGCGTCCGCCCCTTCAATTCCCGGGAAATGAGCCGTGACTCCAAGTGCATCATCCAGATGTCAGGAAGCACCACCAGTGAGTACTGGCCGTAATGGCTACCATCAACTGCTGGTCACATGGGACCAGGGGACCATGCCTACTAGCCAGACTCAAGAGCCAACCTAGCCTACGTCCAAGAGCCCTGAGCCTTTCTCATCCACATGATGTGTGTGGGGATCCCAGGGCTCCCAGATAACAGATGACCACAAATGACAGTTGTGGAAACAGAAATTTGTTCACAGGTTCTAGAAGCCAGACATTCAACATCAAGGCACGGGCAGATGCTTCCCCTGCATTCAGGGGACCATCCTTTCTGCCTCTCCAAGCGTCTGGTGGTTGTTGTCTGGCTGGGCCTGTGGCCACACCGCTCTCCCTTCCGCCTACACTATCCCTTGGTCTCCGTGCTATCCGCGCCCCTGCGTTCTGGTTGTTCGTTTGAGATAGAGTCTCAGATTGTACCTTAAGACAGATTAATATTCGCAATGTAGCCCAGGCTGTCCTTGAACTCTTGCCTCAATCTCACAGATTGTAATTCCAGGTTGGCCTGAGACATGGGCATGCGCCACCCTACCTGGATGTATCTCTGTCCTCAGGTGGCCTTTTTTTTTTTTTTGTGCAAGGACTTAAGGCATAACTTAATTCAGTATGACTCCACGTTAACAGCCGATTACTGTGTAAACAATCGCATCTTTACTATGCTGTTTTCAAGCCTGTGACCTCAGCTACTCAGGAGGCTGAGGTGGGGGCACCACCTGGGACTAGGAGGACCCAGTTTAGGCACCATAGTGAGGTCCTGTTAAAGGAAAACAAAACAACAACAACAACAAGACCTGTTTCCAGCTAAGCCCACACCCTGAAGTTCCAGGGTAGAAGCCAACACTGTTTCACTCAGGGTATGGTTACAGCCCTGGGTTTCCAGCTCCCCACCTGGTCTGTTCTTTGCTGTGTTTCTCATTTTGGTCATGTCGGACCCCAACAAGTGGGAGGTATGGTCTAGCCTTGGGGAGGCGGGGGACAGCCCTTCCATTGAGGCTAGGGACATAGACCTGCCCCAAAGGGCCCATCCACAGTGGGATTTGACTGCTGGGGTGGGAGACAGGCTCAGGCTCTGAGGCTCTTGTCTGCTCATTATTTTATCAGGAAGATTTCTTAATGAGATGTTATAGAACGGCAGAGAGGTGGGCAGAGGCAGCTCACAGTGGGAGGCTCGCTGGGTTTTTCGGGCTCTGACAACCACACCCAGACCTGGAACAGTACTCTAATTGGGGGGGTCAGCTTCTGCTGCAGTCCCCCCATTCCACCACTAGGGGAGCCGTCAGTCTAGCTTCTGACTCACTAGGCTGGGTGGGCTCACTTTGGGGTCCTCTATGAATGGTCCAGTGTCTGAGGGGACTATGTTGATGACAGTCCACCCTAAAAAGCTGAAATCTTAGGATTAGAATTGGCCATCACCTCTGTTCAGGGTTGGTGGACCTGTGAGCCTGGGTCTCATGTGGCTTCTGTCCACTGTCTTCCACAAGCTCCTGCTGGTCCAAACTGTACCCAATGCTTGGCACCAATCGTTACCTGGTCCTGGTGCTTCCTCAGGGTGTCAGATGATGACAGGAGTCACCACACGGTGTTCAGCACCTGTGCAAACACCTGGCCGGTCACTTCCTGGCTCACAGGTGGCTGCTGGAGTCAAGGGTCCCAGATATGTCGTCCATTGCTGCTTCCTTGGGTGGTCACTAGGCCTATTGAGGGAGGGAGGAAGAGGACCTTGGAATCACTGTGGGTGCTCCAGGCACCTTTAGGTCCCATTAATCTGTAATAGTCATCGGGGTAAATAATGTTTTGTGTGCTTTATTCATGGTCTATGTCCTCACTACACCCCAAAACCTCTTGGGTTTTGGTCTCCTTAAGTCATGTTCTATTCTCAGAGAACAAAGAGAGGTGTGGGCTCTGGTTCAGCCATGTCCCTGAGCAGGCCTTAGGGTAGGCTGATGACAGGCCTCCTCACACAGGAGAGTCAGCCCAGGATATGCCTCTGAAGTGAATTCCCGGAGAACCAGGGACAAAGAGCCTGAGAGGGAGGGACTCTGCTGTGCTCTTGGCTTACTTGGGACCGACCTTGGTGGATCATCTCTCTAGCGATGCTGGGTCCTCCCCACAGTCCCAATTCCAGGTCACTTCTGAACCCTCTAGCCACACAGAAAAACCACTGGGGTCAGGAAGCAACAGCACCCACCTCCGCTCACTCTGTCCCCGCCTCCGCTCACTCACCCCTTACTCTGCTGTATTACTGGTTGCAGGAGCCATTCTGATCCTGAGAAGACTGCTCAATTAATTTCTTTCCCTCTGCTACTGTGCACATTGCCCCCACCCCCACTTTTGTCCTTCCCACTGGGTGTCCGCCTCTGTGCAGTCCCCACAGGCCTTGCATTGTGCATCTTGTCTTGGAAGAGCCTGGCTTCCGGGGGCCCAGCCAGAGTAAAGGGTAGAAGGGATGGAGCCTTTAATGAGCTGGTCCAGTGGACTGGCTTCCAAGCCTAAATGGCCCCTTTTCACTCTCCTCCTGCTTCCACAGGCCAGCCAGTTGCTTTCTGGCCTAATGGGCTCTGCTTTTATGAGAAAGGGACTGTTGGGGGAGGGGCTGTTGGCCCCAAACAGGGCCTCTGTGCTGGTTGGGCTGGGAGCTGTGGTTGGACTGTAAGGCCTGATGCACTCTGGGATCTAGGCCTTCTGTGTTATGTGAACTGTGGGGAATCTCTCCACTCTCTGGAGCTTGTATAATGACTGAAGGTATTTCCAGTAACATACTGCAGGATCCAGGAGACAGGTTATGGGGGACAAGCCCAGGGTTCTATGCCAGGGGGGCCCCACAATAGATTCTCCCCATGGACCACTTACAGCTTGAAATGAAGACCTCTCCTCCCCATTCATTGTCTGCTGCCCCATCCCCACTGAGCTTGTGTACTTCCTATGCCCTGGGAGGCCCCCATCCTAGGGAGCTTAGGGTCCATACAGGGTCCAGTGATGCCTCTAATACCAGGACCCCATCAGAGTCAGAGAGGATGGGGAGGTTGGGGCATGGAGTCCGGAGCTCGGACCTGTCCAGAAGAGAGAATGGGGCAGGAACAGGGAATCTGGAACTATGTGAAGATCCTGACCCACAGTACAAGGGGTAAGGGAGCAGAGCCAGTGGAGATGGGGCGTCAGTGGCGTAAACAAAGGGGTCCTGGCCTCCTCATCGGGGTTTGGGAGGCCCAGTTACGCTGCACTGAAGAAGTACCACAGCGGTTTCCACAGCACCAGCCTCATCTGTGCTTGGGTTCTGCCTGCATTGAGGCCACTATTCCTGGGTCCCAGCAGGACTTGAAACTAGGTCAGCTTACACCACCGCCTCCTTGAGGCAGCTGTGGTGGGGCATACACAGTCAGTCAGTGTGTTCTCCCACTGGCCTCCCAAAGGCTGGACTTGGGAAGACTCCAGTCTAGGGGCCTAGGTAGGCTCTGAGGAGAGAGGGCTCCCAGTGATGCTTGGGCCAGATGTTTGACCAGAGGGGGGCCACTGAGCATGTTACAGCGGTAGAGGACTGCGTGGCCTTAGGGTGTCTGGCTTCCCAGAGCTGCCATGACAGGCCATGGAAGGATGGTTTAACTCCAGGAATGGACTACACAACCACTCTGCAGACTTACAGTCTGGGTTGAGGCCTCCTGGGGCTGGAAGGGTGGATCCTCCCCAGGCCCCTGCATAGCTCCTGGAGTGCTGATGGATTTGGTGTTGTGGAGTTCTCATCCT
>CABHPH010000885.1:8499-23453 GCA_902168325.1 Peromyscus nudipes
TCATACTCACAGACTCATACACACTCATACTAATCGCCAAACTAAACACACTCACAAGCCACTAAACACTATCATATTGCCTACTCTCTTGACCAAATGCTCAGAAAGCCAGCCAGACCTTGTCTTCTCCCCAACTCAAAGGCCCAGGCACCAGTCCCCACTTCCACCCCCAAGACCCAGACATCAGCCCCCTTGCCCACCAGAAGAGATGACTCTTCTCCTCTCAACCCCAGGTCCCAGAGCCCCTCACCCTAGCTCCAGACCCCAGCCTTACTCCCACCTTTGGACACGGTCACTCCCACCCTGGGCTCAGCTCTTGTGAGTTTACCAGTTTCTTAGATGATCACTCCCATGATTATCAGGGACCTTCAGATTCCTCAACCATGCCTTGCTCAGTCCAGCCTCTGGACCTTTGCATACTTCCACCTGGGGTCCCCCTCATCCCCCGCCAAGTTCTCACATTCCTGCTCTTCTCCTTCCCAGACAAGGTTCTACCTCCTCCTCCATGCCGCCTGCCACCTAGACACACATGCACACTTGATTCCACACAAAAGCACCCACTCTGCTAGTATCTTACTGAGCATGTGCATGTGTCAGGCTCTTTCTCTGCCACTGCGGTGGTCACTTGCTGCAAGCTTACTTCCTTCGCCCCTTAGCCACCCACCCATGATCCCAATGTCCCCAAACTCGAACTCCATGAAAACAGAGCCTGGGCCTTGCTCACCACCGGATCCCAGCCCCATAGCTGTAGCACATAGGTACTCAGCACTAATGAGTGTGCCCCCATTATACCTGTGGGTGGAAGTCCAGCCAAGATCCCTGGGAACAGGATCTGTGTGACCTCAGAGCAAGGGGTACTGTGCCAGTTCTGATTTCCAGGAACAGCCCAGGAGTACTGCATCCCAGCACCCCTCATCTTGGGGAGAGGGTGGGTGCCTCTTGGGCCACTTGCCCTCTTCATCTACTGCCTGCAAGGGGTACCAGGACATCGGCCCTCCTAGCGGTCCAGCAAATGTGGTTGGTGGGCAAACTGGGGGCCTCCTCTGCACTGGGCAGTCCCTGGAGTCAGGCTGGGGTGGAATTGAGAGCAGCGCAGGCCTGGAGTCAGCACAGCAGACATGTGGTTGCTTGATCGGCCATGGCCGTTTCCTCTTCCCTTTGTTCCATGGAAGTGCACAGCTTCTGAGAGGCCCTGAGGTACCCATAGCACCCGGCATGTGACAGGCACTGACAGACAAGTGACAGAGAAGATGTGATGCCAGACGGGAAGTGTGTGATCTGTTCCCTAGGTGGCCATAGAGAGCCATAGAGAGGGATTCTGAACGAGGGAGAGCAGTGCTGTGCTTCTATGGGAAGCTGCCAGCCAGGTCGAGCGAGGGCTTGTTGGTGGACATAGAGGGCAGTGGCTGGCAGTGTGGGAAGAGAGAGCAAGCTGGAAATAGGGTCAGGTGTGGGCAGGGGGACTCCCGCCCCTGAGGCAAGGGCCCGTGGAAGGACAAGGGCACACAGGGGCATTGAGCGCCTGCTCTGAGGGTAAAAAGGCATGGGAAGGAAAGGGTCTGAGAAGGCTGAGGGAAGCGCACAGGGAGCGGCCCGAGCCACAGGCCAAGTGGGGGCTGTGGGGACATCCTGACCTCCAGGCTGACCCTTGAATGTGTATCCACAGAAGCTGAAGGATGAAATCGCAGACGTGTTTGCCCAAATCGACTGCTTTGAGAACACCGAGGATAGGTAAGGGGCCCGGCCTGTGGGAAGACAGTTTCCGGGTACATCTCACTCCCCCTGTGCCGTGGAAAGTGGGAGGACCCAAGGAGACACCACAGCCCCATCCAGACTGTCTGGACCACTTCCCACGGACTCTCAAGCGACCCCCATTCTCTCCCTCTCTACCCCACCTCCCCACACAACCACCCTGGTCAGGGGCAGCTGGAACCAGATGAGCAAAGAAACTTGCCCTGCATGAGGGTGAAGAAACTATGGGAACTGGGGACCAGAAGCCTGGCCTGGAGTAGGCTCCATTGGCCCACCTCATCCCACATTCATCATCTCTCCCACAGGAAGGCTCCTGTTGATTCTTTGCCTAGGACAGAGCCTTCTCTCTGGGCCTCTATTTTCCCACTAGTATAAGATTAGGTTCTCACACAACCTCCTAGACCACAACCTCTCAGCACTGTAAAACCAACAAAACGACATTCCAGCTACAAACTGGAAAAAAAAAATCTCAGTGTTTTAAGTAAGTTTGCCTTTGTGTTGGGTGGCATTCATAGCTCGCCTGGGCCAAATGCAGCCACGTGTGGCCAGTAGGCTGGACAAGCTTGCTAGGACTCTAGGGCACTGAACTACAGAACTACACATGGTTTGCAGGTTGCCTGCCCCACCTCCAGGACCTCTGCCTCTCCAGCATCTCTTGTGCATGCACACCCATGTATGCACACGAACATACACTTACCCTGGGGGAGGGCAGCAGGTGGTTCTTGCAGATAAGGAAACTCAGGCCCAGGAGGGATGAAGGGACTCACCTCTAGTGGCCTGGCCCAAGAGTATAGCAAGACTTATGCTCAGGAGCAGCTTATGTTCTCGCCGGGCCCCATTATGCCCCAGCCTTCTGCATCCTCCCCAGTGAGCTCTGCTGGGCTCCCTCGGGGCTCAGAGTTCAGTGCTCAGCTTGCAGCCCCGCCCCTCGGCACCTCCCACCCCATTCTTGCTTTCCCAGGTGGTCCAGACACAGGGGCTGGGGATACATGTGGAGTTCCAAAGGCATGTTGACTCTCCTGAGGAGGGCCCCCTGAGGGCTTGTGGGGGACAGTGGCATCTGGAGCCACCATGTTGATATGCCCCTGTTCACAGCCGGATGGCACAGAAAGAGAAGGAGATGTGTATCGGGCGGAAGAAATTCAACATGGACCCTGCCAAGGTACATATCCAGAGGAGGGGACTTGGATCCCACCAAAGTGGGCATCTGGGTGGCCACAGGAGGGGGACATGGGCCTCTTCAAGGTGTACAGCTGAGCTAAGGAGGAGGCTGCCTTCTGGGTACCTTTGTAGCTGATCCCACAACCCACCCAACGGAGGAGCAAGCTGAGACCCCTCAGGGCCAATCCTTTGATCCCAGCTGGGCCTGGCCTTTGTCCACTCCACAGCAGTGCAGCCCAAAGATGGGGGGCTGTGAAGTCTCCCCCCACCCATTCCCTTTCTTCCTTGGCCCTATGCCCTCCTCTGGAACAGGGTTGGGGCAGTGAGACCCTTAGACAGTCAATTCTGTCCCTAGCATGTCTTCCAAGCCCAGGCTGCAGAAACCCATTCTGAAGCTTGGTTGCCCATGATCTCAGAGCCAGCCTGCAGCCCTTCAGTCTTCCAGGTGGCCACAGGCTCCCTCTCCAGCAGGGGCAGCCACAGGAGGAAGCCACACACTGTGCTAGAGCAAGGGTCCAGGCGGCCACAGGCAATGTCGAGCTCTGGCTGAGACTACCTTGGCCGCATGTGTTCACTTGCCACAGCCACAGATCCTGGACCACTGCTCCACTCACCTCCCCTCAGACAAACATGCACATATGTCCCCAGCTCTGGCCACAGGATGCCCCACATCCTCAGCCTTCCATCTAAGAGCAGCAGGGACACAAGAACCCAGAACACCAGAGACCAGTCCATGACCCCTACACACATCAGAGGGGTGATTCTTTGCACCTGGGTAGCAATGAGAGGGGGTCATGAGCCTATCAAATGAGCAGAGCCGGCTTCAGGGTGACAGGAGGCGTGGTTTGCCCTCCCATCTCCTGGAGAAGGAGAGTGAAGGTCATTGTCATGGAAGCCAGCTACCTCCCAGGTGGGGTCTGTGCAGTCTCCTCCCCTTTCGATTTAGCAGGTTTGTGTGACTTTCACGCAAAGGGCCTAGATTGCTAGTGTGATTTAAATGAAACTGCTGGACATAACAGGAATTTGGAGGGAACAAAAGGAGAGGCCGAATCACCAAGTCTTAGCACTGACTTAGCCATGGGAGGGTGCAGTCTATGCATGCCAGACTGGAGAGACCCCGCCATGAACATGCTTCACTTAGCGCCTCACTTAGCATACCTCCAGACACGGGGAGCTCACCACCTCCCAAAGGCAGCTCGAGGGCACTGTCGCCGAACAGGCTCTGCGGAGTCCAAACATCAGCCCTCCTCCCCTCCTCCCCGACCAGGGGGCTATGCTATGGGGGCTGCACATGGGGCTCTGTGTCACCTCCAGGGCATCCAGTATCTCATTGAGCACAAGCTGCTGACCTCTGATGTCCAGGACATCGCCCAGTTCCTGTACAAGGGTGACGGCCTCAACAAGACGGCCATTGGCACCTACTTGGGGGAAAAGTAAGAGGACCCCAGACAGGGAGCGGGAAGTGGGGGTGTCGGGGTGGTGTCACTCAGGGTGCTTGGAAAGTCATCATGCTTAGGATTTGAGCCCTGACTCTCAGGCTGACATATTCATTCATTCATCCACTCACTCACTCATTCATTCATGCATTCATTCACTCATTCATTCAATATGTTGTTTGTGTCTACTGCGCTCTGAGCTCTCTTCCAAATGCTAGCTGTATAAGACAAGACGGTCAAACTCCTGTCTTCAGGGACCGGTGATTTCTGCCTGGGACAGGGACAGAAATGAACTCTGTCCGGTACACACAGAAGGCGGCAGAAAGGAGGCCAAAGAGCGCAGGGCTCTGAGCTGGAGCTCTGGTTTCAGTTCATGTGGAAATGGGGGTAGTGCCCACTGGAGGGTTCCAGGCAGTGAGAACAGTCAGTGCCAAAGGCCCTAAGGCAGAAGCAGCTCAACTCACAGCAGGTTGAAGAGAATGAAGGACCATGAGGGAGGAAGGGAGGAGGGGGGCGAGGCAGGGGATCCATGGAGGCTCTAGACAGGAGTGTCTGACTGGTGGAAGGGATGCGCCACAGCGGAGGAGGCTCAGTGAGTCACCCGCCCTTCTCCAACACTTTCTGAGTGAGGTGGCACACAAGCCCCTGACCTGAGAGCCGAGGAGAAGAAGGAAACAGACAGCCCTGCTTCTCCTGCGGCTGATGAGGAAACTGGAGTGTGGGGATGTTCAGGGGCTTGAGTAGGGTCACCAGGCAGGAAGTGACCAAGGGAAAACTTGACTCAGGGGCTCAAGAGGTCCAAACCCAGAGCTTACTGCCCAGGGCTGGTGTGTGTGTGTGTGTGTGTGTGTGTGTGTGTGTGTGTGTGCAAGTTGCCAAGTATCCCCCCCTTCTCCCGTCCCTCTCCAGGGACCCCATCAACTTGCAAGTCCTACAGGCCTTTGTGGACTGCCACGAGTTTGCCAACCTCAACCTCGTTCAGGCCCTCAGGTGAGTGGTCCAGGCGGGAGACATGGTGGCCATGGGGGTGGGGATCCTACCCAGGGCTGCATGCAGAGGAGGAAGCTTGAGCTGGGAGAGCACAGCCCTGCAGAGCTGAGGCAGGAGAATCCCAGGCTTGGAAGCCTGCAGCTGCCTCTCATTGCTCCACCACCATTATTAAGGGCTGAGATATTTGCAACCGCCCTTCCTCTCGGCCATCTGGGGACTCTAGTGCTGTGTGCTAGCACTTTCTAGACAAGCACATGCGTACTTTATCCCTGTGTCCAGCTCCATGAAGAACATGGTTGCTATTGCTTATGATTGCCTGATTCCAATACTGGTCACTATGTGTGTTTTCACATTCATGGGCGCAGCATGGTGACCGAGTCAACAGCACGTGCCCCCAAACCATAATGTCCTCTCCAAACCCTAGCTTTGCCATTCATTCCCCATGTGACCTGGGGCAAGGCACAAATAAGAAACCTAGGGGTTGAGGATTTAGCTCAGTGGTAGAGCACTTGCCTAGCAAGCGCAAGGCCCTGGGTTCAGTCCTCAGCTCCGGGGGTTGGGGGGGGAGGTGGAACCTCACTGCTGGGTGTGGCGCTTCACACCCATAGTCATGACACTTGGAAGTCGAAGGCAGGAAGATTGCTGTGAGTTCCAGCCAGCTTGGAATACGTAGTAGGTTCCAGTTAACCTGGGCTACTCCCTCTTAAAAAAGAAAGAAAGGAAGAAAGTAAAGGAAGGAAGGAAGGTTCCCTGAGCCAAATCAGCACCAAATCCAGAAGGCAGAAGGACTAAACAAGGAAGGACTTGTAACCAGCCATAGCTGGTCACTTCCATGAGTCATCTCTAAGTCTTAGTAAAACTTCATGTCGCTTAGGGAGTCTTAAAGCTGCTGCTGGAAGTCTGCTCCCAAGAGAGGCATTTGAGCTGGGCTTTGAAGGATGAGTAGGAGTTTGCAAGGCAGAGGAGGAAGAGGTCACTGCCATCCATCCAGGGAGTATGGACTTCCTGGGGGAAGAGCCTAGGAATCACTCATCTCCATTCATTCATTCATTTATTCCTTTACTCATTCAATAAACTGTTGCTGAGCAGGTTTTAAGTGACCTGTAGAGACAAGAAAGCTTGGCTGACACCAAGTCGCACGCTGTCCCATTCACAAGGACAGAGGCAGAGCACCCCATGTTGTGGCCTAGAGGAGGTCATGGGTTCCCAGTCACAGGGACAGAGGCAGGGCACTGCCCGGTGCCACTGAGAGCCCCACCCACTTCACTGACCATGGCCCTGTCCCCCTAGGCAGTTCCTGTGGAGCTTCCGGCTGCCTGGTGAGGCCCAAAAGATTGACCGCATGATGGAGGCCTTCGCTGCTCGCTACTGCCTCTGTAACCCAGGTGTCTTCCGGTCCACAGGTGACAAGCTCCTCACACTCCCCAAACATTTCAACTGTTCAGGCCCTTACTGAACCCTCACTGAGCACCAACTCCATGCCTGTCTGGACCACGGTCCTGTGGGGGGAAGGGGCAGGGAAAATTAGTGCAGCATGCAGGAGTGTGGAGTACAGGAAGGCTTTTGGGAGGAAACATGGTCTAGTGAGGTTTTCAAAGATAACTAGGAGTTCTCTAGAAAGTTCTAAGGGGAGATGCTTTAATGCCTCACTTAAAGACCCCAGTGCATCCTTGGAAGGGCAGATACAGGGCAAGGGGCATGGCGGTGATCCACAAGTGCAGTCTCCCATACCTCCATCTCCAAGGGTCACTAAATATTGGGATAGGACAGGGTGAGGGAGGGGCCACCACGGCCCACCTGCCATGCCTCTTCTTTGGCTCAAGAGTTACCACACAGCAATAGCCAAGTGTGTGAGGGGCTTCCCGTGTTCCCGGCACTTTATACGCAATGTGCCTTTGGACCTTCTTGTCAGGGTCATTAAATCCCAACATCACTCCCTAAGCTCAGCAACAGATTCTCCCTGGTGAAGCAAGAGCCAGAGTCTGACAAGAAGCCACTTGTCCCCGGGCAGACTGCTCCCTCTCTGCTGTGCGGAGGACAGCAGAGAGCTTTTGCCACATTTGGCCACGACCTAAGAACTGGCATTTGCTTGCCTGCAGGTTTCACACACCTAAACACTCGATGAGGGCAGGACATCAGTTCCTCTTGGTCGCCTGTGACTTCCAGGAGTGGTGGCATACATCTATAAAATCAGCATTAGGGAGGCTGAGGCAGGAGGATTGCTGCCAGTTCAAGTCTTAGCCTGAGTTTCAAGTGAGATCCTGTGTCAGGCAGTCCAGTCAGTCAGGCTAGGTTGAATGGAAGGCATTTTAATCAGCCAATCCGTTTGTCACTGCATGACCTGGAGCATGTGACTCAACCTCCTTGTGCCTCAGTGTCCCATCTTTAAGATGGAGGTGTAGCCGCCACGGCACCTGTCTCCCAGGATAGGCCTGGAGGTGCCGAGAGCTGAGCACAGGACGGGGCCACTGCTGTGGAAGGGAGAATCATCACCGCTTCCTATAACATCAGCTTTCGAGAGTCACGTGGGCAGGCTGAAGGTCAGGGGGTTGGAACTGCCCCCTCAGGTTCTGGATCCTCAGAAGACCCCAAATGGCAGCCACACCCCCAAGCCTGCACACACGCACGCACGTCTGCACAATGCAGCAGACTGCTGGCAACGAAACCCACCAGGCAGCTTAGAGCAAGCCACTAACTAACGGGGCGGCTGACAATGAGCTCCCGTTCCCAGGAGGCAGAGAACAGAGTGGGCGGGCCTGGAAGGGCTGCCGCTGATGGCAAGCGGGAACTGAAAGGGAAGGAGGGCAGAGCCGCAGGGGGCAGAGCCGCGGAAGCTGCAGCTGAAGTTTGCAGGAGTGGGAGGAGAGGCTGGGCCTTGAACGTCTGCAACACTCAGCCAGGGGCGGGGCGGACCTTTAGGGCCTTGCTAGGACTGGGACAGAGGAGGGGACGGTGACCTGGGCCAGGACTGTGACCAGTGCCAGTTTCCACAGACACCTGCTATGTGCTGTCCTTCTCCGTCATCATGCTCAACACCGGCCTACACAACCCCAACGTCCGGGACAGACCGCCCTTCGAGCGCTTCGTGTCCATGAATCGCGGTATCAACAATGGCAGTGACCTGCCTGAGGAGCAGCTGAGGGTGAGAACAGAGTGTCTTGCTGGTCCTCTGGGAGTCCCATCCCGGGCGCGAGAGTCCGCCAGGCTAGTCACTACTGTGAGGTGGGCCTCCTCAACATGGCCTCATCTCGACAAGGATGACTGCGGGTGGACCCCAGGAAGTCCTTCAGATTTAGATTTTGGGGAACCCTGGCCAGCCATTATTTACACTTCCCCCAAATAATACTTCAGGCTGGGAGTGTGGCTCAAAGGCACGCACAGGCCATAGGATCCATCCTGAGCCCCCCAGGAAAAGAGGACAGTGCCTCCTAAGCACAGAATCTCAGCTTCTCTGCAACTCAGGAGGAGAAAATGCTTGGCTGTGATCCTCAGAGGGAAAAATCCAGTCTCCCAAAAGTCCCCACTAGCTCTACAGCAAGGCTAGTCCCAAGTCTCTTGTCTCCTTATCTCAACACCCCATTCCCCACTGCACTGTACCAAACCCTGTTCTGGGCACAAGGACCCAGGGATGACTCCATACAGGTCCTGCCTAGACCAAGTCCAAGGGATCTACACATGAATTACACCCACACTCAACCCCCGAAGCCCACTGATGTCACCCATGCTGACTGTGGGAGCTTTACTACAGAGAGGTGTGCTGCTGCCATCTTGGGGGACAGGCAAAAGTGTCAACCAGAAGCCTGGCTGGGGCAGGTGACTCCCATACTGGGCTTAGACAACTGGATAAGATTTGTCTTAGGGTTTCTATTGCTGCAGCTGAACACCATGACCAAAAAGCAAGTTGGGGAGGAAAGGGTTTATCACCAAAGGGAAGCCAGGACAGGAACTCAAGCAGGGCAGGAACCTGGAGGCAGGAACTGATGCAGAGGCCATGGAGGGATGCTGTTTACCAGTTTGCTTCCCCTGGCTTGCTCAGCCCACCTTCTTATAGAACCCAGGACCACCAGCCCAGAGATGGCACCACCCACCTTGAACTGGGCCCTCCCCCATTGATCAAAAATTGAGAAAATGTCTTACAGCTGGATCTCATGGAGGCATTTCCTCAACTGAGGCTCCTTCCTCTCTGATGACTCTAGCTGTATCAAGTTGACCCACAAAACCAGCCAATACAAGAGTCTTCCTGGAGAAGCAGGGCAAGGGCATTCCGGAAGGAGAAAGCAGGGTGTAGCTGGGAAAGGAGTCAGCATCCGGTGTGATGCCCTGAGATGGGGTAGATGTGGGCAGGGTGTCTGAGTGCTGAAGGCCAGCCTCAGGAGCACACAGAAGCAGGTGGCTGCAAACACCAGACGCTTGGCCTGGTGAGAAACAGCCATACCACTCAATGACGACGAGAGACAGCTGGTACTCAGAGCACCGAAGTCTCCCCAGGATCACAGTCGTCAGAGAGTGAGCAAGGACACAGCCCGCAGATCAGAGCCTGGCCCCTCAGAGTTGAGCACTGTATCCCCGTAGCCCACAGAACACAGGTCCCGCAGGAGCCACCTGGAGCTCTGGTCAGCCCCATCTCCCTTATGCACCTGCTGGGTGGCCTTGGGTGCTTCTCTAGGGTTCAGTCCACTGCTCCCTCCTAGAGTGGGGGTGATCAGCCTGAATCACGGCTGCTGTGATCAGTCTTTTTTTTTTTTTTTAATGTTAAGGGCAAGGCCTGCCCTGCTCACAACCCAGGCTTAAAGGCAGCCCGTGTCATCAGAAAGAATAATTAAGAATGGACTGGGGATGTGGCTCAGTTGGTAGAGTGCTTGCCATGCATGCACAAGGCCCTGGGTTCGATCCCCAGCATAGACCAGGCATTGTAGCACACACCTATAATCCCAGTCCTCAGGAGGAGGATCAGGAGTTTAAAGGCAGCCTTGGCTACATAGCAAGTTTGAGGCTAGCTACAGAAGATGCCGTCTCAAAACAAAGAAGTAAAAAAGAAGCCAAAAAAGACAAAAAAACCCACAAAACAAACAAACAAACAAACAAACAAACAAACAAACAAACAAAAAAAAGAATCAGCCCTCCAAGCAGACTGGAGCATTAGAGGTATGACATTTGGGGGCAGAACCACCATGCCTCCCACAGGTGCCCTGAATGTGCAGGGCCTCCCGCTGACCGATGGTTCCTGCCTTCCACCCAGAGATCCATCCTCTGCACCGTCCCCGCCTTATATGCCCAGGCTAGAACTTTCTTGCAGGTGGCCTACTCTGTCATCTCCATGTAACTTCCACCCTGTCCAGGAGGCCTGGGAGGGGTCGGGCGCCCTGGTCGGCAGCCCAGAGCCAGGCAGAGCCTCAGCCAGCTGGCTGCCCGTCTTTCAGCCAGTCCTGCAGCTGGACTCTGGAACCCCTCCAGCAGGAGTTAGCCGAGCTCCTAGGCAGTGGCTGGTGAACAGAGAATCCTCCCCAACTATGTCACAGAGGGCCCAGGCCTGCTCTGAGAGCCATCCCAGGTTTTCACAGGCAGCCACGTGGACCCAAGGTCCTCTCACCTTCTCCCTGGCTTCATTGGAATGTTTTTAAAAAGCCAGAACCCAGTGTCACACGTCGCCTCTTTGCAGAAGTGAGCTCTCCATGGACTGCTGTTGCTCAACTCCCTAGGAAGCCCCAAAATGCTTTAAAGTACACCAAGAGGCAGAAGTAAATTTACACAGATATAAGCCCCAAGAGAGGTCACCCCAAGGTCACACAGCCCTGGAAGGTGTTCTTGTAGCAAAGACTATGAGAGAGATACTGTGGGTATAGGGAACAGGCAGGCTGGGCGGGACAGAGTACTTAAAAGGTTCTAGGTGAAGAGTTAGGAGCTGGGGACAGGGATGAATCTCAGCTCCCCCAGGGCCATTCTGGGCTTCCCTGTCAGAGCAAACAGTGTCCTAGGCATGCTGTCATTGTGCCCCCCCCCTTCACACCCCATTCCCAGGGTCCAGGTAAGGTCACAGGGTGCCACTGGAGGTAGCTAATGTGTGTAATAAGAGAGTCCCAGCTTGAGCTGTGTCTGACTCCAGAGCTCCGCCCCCCTGCAGAGACCAGAAGGTAAAATTTTGAGCACAGAGGGCCTGAGCATGCTACCACCCCCTGTCACAGATGAGGAACTGAATCCAGAAGGGGTCCACTGAGGTTTCCAGGCTCTTGTGTCCTGGAGCACAGAACTGGGCCAGGGACACACAGATCGTGATAGAAATAGAGTTGATTAAGGAAGAAAAAAGCATTTCTGGGAATGGAGGTGGGCGAGAGAGAGAGCTGGGATAGGACTGAGTCAAGAGCTACAGGCCACCAAGTCCTCTTCCTTCGGGGTCCCTCACACCTTCTCCAGCATTTGGAGATGGAGGGTCTTCTCCTACATGTTCTGTACATGTAGGTCAGAGGACAACTTTCAGGAGTTGGTTCTCTCTCTCCAAAGAAACGAACTAGGCAGCAATCGCCTCTATCCACTGACCCATCTTGCTGGTCCATCATATGTAAATTTTTTTAATTTTTTTTTTTTAATTTTTATATGCATTGGTATTGACCTGCATTTTTGTGAGGGAGTCGGATCCACAGGAACCTCAGTTACAGACAGTTGTGAGCTGCCATGTGGGGGCTGGGAATTGAACCCAGGTTCTCTGGAAGGGCAGCCAGTGCTCCTAACCACTGAGCCATCTCTCTAGCCCCCTATGTAAATTTTGATGTCTCTTTCTTCATGCCTTTCTGTCCTGCCGCACTGGCTGGGAGAATCACAACTAATATCTCTAAGAAGAGCAGGGATCCCTTTGCCTTCAGACTGTTGGCTTTGGGTGTGACTAGATCCAGGGGCTTGGTGGCCTGAGGAGGCTGCATGTCACAGCAAGCCGGACTTGCACACTGGCTGTCTCTTAGACCCTGGCTACTGCAAAGATGCCCAAGTAGCTCTAGGCTGCTAGCTTCTCCCAGAAAAATTAACCCCCTGGAATTAAGTCCTATTGACTGGTTGGGGTCACGTGTTTCTATCTAAACTAGTCCCTGTAGCACATAAGATGCAAGGTTCTAAACAGCCAAAGGGGAGTCACTGTCCCCTCCTGGAACCTGGGGTTGGAGGAGGGTGCCCAATTCACTGAACAACCTAGACAGAAAAGAGAAGAGAAGGGATCCTGGGACAGGGCACCAGAGCCCCAGGGAAAGGAAGGCCATGCTGTACACCCAGGGCCCTTGAGAGGTCTCTATGCAGTGGTTTGTTCAGTGACAGGGACTTCAGGGTGTTTTCAAGACACAGGAAGTGTGGGTGTGCTGCTGTTTCTGTGAGGCGGAATACACACGATGATACCGTGACCGCAGAAACTTCCAGGTACTCCTGTGGGTTTAGCAGAGGCTGAGGCCCCGTCTGCCACCCTGAAGCCTCCTCAGGCCTCGCTAACACTTGTCTGAGCAGACAGCTCACCTCCTGCTAGGGTCTTCCTGTCTCAGAGGCTTATTCCACCAGCCAGGCCACCTGGGGATTCCCAAGGTAAAGACTGCCACCCCCACATCCATGCACCCCTACCTCCACCCCAGCCAAAAAGAAGCTGATCCCCACTTTTCTCTCACCCCCACACTACATGAGATTGAGAGGGATATTAAAGGCTTGCTCCAGCTGCACCTCCATAGACTCAGGAAAACTAGCTTTAGGCCTGTACCCCATGGGGACCCCTGGACAAAGGACAGGATGGCAGTAAAAAAGGGGAGTCAGGCATCCATTCATCTACCAACCCATCCATCTATACATCCGCCCACCCATTCATACATAAAGGTGTGAAATCATCCATTACAGTACTGAGAAATCCTACAGCAAAGCCAGATGCACTGATCAGTAATGGCTGCACACTGCCTTCTGGCCTTAACAAGCGGAAACACATTAAAATGTTAGCAGTCCAATCCCAGTGTTGGGGGAGCCCAGTGCCCCAAGAAGATTCAAAACACTCCGGTGGGTCTGCACCCACTCCCTAGGGTAGGAGCCATCTCATCCCTGGCTTGCATACCTTCCTTACCCTGACAGAGAGCACATCGCCCTCCAGGGTCATACCTTATATATTTAAGCAGCTTTACCAGAAAGTTATCCATGGAGGACTGAAGTCAGCTCTTGTGGGGCCCTTTACATCCCAACCCCTGTAATCAGAGCCCATCCTGGATAGACACTGTGGTCAGCACACTACTGGGGACCTCTCCTGCTGGGCCTCTGAGCCTGAAGCAGTCAATTCCCTCCTCCCCAGGGCCTCCTCTACCCTCGCCCCAGCATGTGTGATCTAGAAGGGTCAACTGTCCACCAAAGTAGAAGAGGGGCATCTCCCATCATGAGTACTGCCTGAAGCAGTTCCTACTCCAGCTGCTGTGCCCAGGGAGGGTGGGGATGTGTGTCTGTGTCCCCATGTGCAAACCTAAGGCACCCACCCTGCTCACTCTGCCCTGAGGCAACAAGAGAAGGCACACAAGGGTATGGGTGTAGCCAGTGCAAAGAAGAGCATCAGTCACCTGAGGGGACAGGGAAGCTTTCACAAGAATGGCCCAGGAGTAGGTTTACTAGGAGAGGGCTGACCTGCTCAAGGACACACAGGCCAGATGGTCCAGGGCCCAAACTCAGTGGACTAAATCCATCCTTTCCATCCTCTTGGACAGAACCTCTTTGACAGCATCAAGAGTGAACCCTTCTCCATCCCCGAGGATGATGGCGGTGACCTCACCCACACCTTCTTCAACCCTGACCGTGAAGGTTGGCTACTCAAGCTGGGTAAGACCTCTGTGCACACACTATGATAAGCTCACTTGCACACGTGTGGCTGACACACATGCATATACCTCAGGAGTGGACCTGCAGAGTACTTGGTCACCTGGCCCCCAGCCCAGCAGTCTACTTACCCTTTCTATCCTTCCTCTCACTTACCCTCCAAGCCATCCATCTACCCACCCATTACCCTACCCATTCATTCATCTGCCTACTCATCCATCCACCTAGCCACTCATCTGTCCACCCACCCATCTCATCATCTATTCACCTATCCACTTAGCCATTCATCCATCCATCCACCCACCCCTCGCTCCACTCATTTATCCATCCATCCATCTATCTACCCACCTACCCATCTATCTATCCACACACTCCTTTTTTTTTTTTTTTTTTTTTTGGTTTTATGAGACAGGGTTTCTCTGTGTAGCTTTGTGCCTTTCCTGGATCTCGCTCTGTAGACCAGGCTGGCCTCGAACTTACAAAGATCCGCCTGCCTCTGCCTCCCTAGTGCTGGGATTAAAGGCGTATGCCACCACCACCCGGCCCACACACTCCTTTATCCACCCATCCATCCTTCCACCTACCCATCATCCATTCATCTGTCTACCCATCCATCAACCCATCCACCTATACATCCACCCATCCATATATCCACCCACCCATGTATACATAAAACACCTACCCTTCAATCCATCCATTTGTACATCCACCCATCCATATATCCACCCACCCATGTATACATAAAACCACCTACCCTTCAACCCATCCATCTGTACATCCACCCATCCATATATCCACCCACCC